>JAUYWH010000027.1:9057922-9073648 GCA_034779795.1 Ctenopoma multispine | reverse complement strand
ATAACAGAGTAATAGGACAAAGCGTAAGAGTAAAGTGTTTTTCTATCTCTCTGCAATCACATTACATCTCTGTAGCAACAACAAACGTTATTGTAACAGTAGATATGCACATGCAATTCTTAGGTAAGAGGTGTTATTATGTGTATTTGTGTGTGTGTGTTTGTGTGTGTGTGTGTGTGTGTGTGTGTGTGTGTGTGTGTTACTGGGGATGGCTGGGTCGGTAAGGTGGCTGAGGACATGAAGTACCATTGATAACACCCAACCATGCACCATGTGGTTATATTTACCATGACCATATGGAGCATACTTTATCAAACTGACCAAACAAAACAGTGCACACAAAAGACTAATCTGATTTAAAACCAAAAGTACAGCACAGAGACATAAACTGGTCTTTAAATCTGAAGTGAAAATGTACAAATTCTAAATGAAACTGCTGAGTCACACTTGCTTTAATCTACTGGTTGTTATGTAGGGCAGAGTGTACAGTTCTCTTTACAAGTAGGTTGAAAAGACAGAGCCCGAGGCCCACGTTAGCACAAGGAACCCTCACAGAGGTGCCTCTTCCACTACCTGTCAGCTCCTCAGGCCTAAGTTCTGTTCCTTATCTTACTGCAGCTTTTTCTCTGGCTCAAGCTTATTATATATTCTCCCTGTTACTGTTCACCAGTGCTTTAGTGTTATTATTATTAATATTCTAGTGTCCATTCTGCCTATTTTATTATTCTGATATACCTTGCTCACAGTCAATTACAATGATTAATTATATCTAATACTTGTTCAAACAATCTTCTGTTTCCTCAAATCGTCTACTGCTTCTACTTATATTTGCAACGACTGACTCTCTCGCCCCCTCTCCACATCTTGCACATCTGTCTCCATCTCCTCCCTTGTTTGATTTTTCCAACCGTGTAAGCACATTCCACTTTGTGGCCAGAGCAGAGCTCTCACAGTAAGTCCAGATCCTGAGAGCCAAGTGGAAACTGACTGCAAAATGCAGACTGACTGTTTGGCACGATATCACTAAGAAGCAGAAAGAAGTGTTAGTGGTTACTGTGTGATCATGTATGAATGCATATGTAAGTCTTTTTACAAAAACACATGAGGAGGGTCTTATTTTTTTGTCTTGAGGAGAAGAAGTTAAAAAAACACCTTAACTCCCACTGGTGCAATTTCTAATGGTTTTTGCTGAACATGGGGGAGCGATTTTCTGCACAGGCAGACAGTGTCCAGTTTACATTTGATCAGAGTTGGCTCCTGGTGTGAGAAGACAAACTGAGAGGAAAACTTGGGTTCAACAAAAACAGCCGGGCAGAAAGTCAATATGGTGCTGACATTACTGTCACAGAGAGGTCAGCAGCTGTGATAACAACAAGCTGTAATAGGTGTGGCGTGAACACGCACAAACACCACACACACAAGTAATGTGGATGAACATACAGATACAGTTAAAGCTAAGATATTCTGGTGAGAGCAATGAGTTTAGTAAGGGTATAAAGGTTTGTTTTTAGGGTAATCATGAGAAACTAAAGACTGAACTTATCAGTAAATTTAGGAATCCACAAAGGAAATTAAGACCAGCAATCTAAATGTTTCCTCCAATAAACTGCACCTGCCTCATTAAAACTTTACGGCACTAGTTTGTTTGCAGTTTCTAATTTTAATTCAGTCTTTCCGAAAGTTACCTGCGATAGAATATATGACCAGAGATCTGCCCAAAGTGGAGCTTTAAGAATAGGAAAATAATACGTATTTCTTCCACAGTGCTCTGCTGAAAATTGAAGGTGCGCTCACTTAGAGAGTAGAGCATGATGCCCTGTGAATACACCTTCTAGTTCCTGTAGAGGCTGTGATAACAACATGCTTTGAGTAAGCACGTTTTTGTTTTGCTGGCTAGCCTAACAGACTTCCAATCTTTGCTGAGATTCAAGTATGGGTCTGCAGGTTGGGAAGAACATGCAGGCACATGGTGGCTCGCTGAAGTCCTGCTATATCTCACGTCTCACAGTTATTCTCACACACACACACACTCACTCACTCAGCTTCAGATTGCTGCTTTGAATGGTGTAAATAGTAGTATAGGAAAATGCTTGGAGTCTGCACACCAAAGTCTTTTATACACATCACTACCTCTATCGTTCAGATCCATCCATGTACACAGGCATATACTGTAAGTGTATGTGTTTGCATATTGATTCACATATTTGTTGGTTACCTGTACTGTTAGTGCGGCCGCGATAAATGTCGTCATAGCCCTTCCACTGATGAGTAAACTGGTAGGCATGGATGAATATGACCGACACTGCCACCAAGCAGATGAGCGGCACCAGCACTGCCGTGCCCAGAGCTGCATAGACGTTTGGAATAAAGCACCTAGAGGAGCGATAGACAGAAGCAAGAGTGAGTGTATCTTAAAAAAAACGAGGAGAAAGATAGTATGAGGGAAAGAAAAGTCATGTTGAAAGAGTAGTAGACTGTGCATCTCTCAAAAGTAAGCTCTGGAAAACTGAGCTGCCCTTATTGCAGTCTGTTTACTGAAGTTAAGCCTTTGTTTCTTAGAGTTTCACAAACAGGATCTGCCCTGTGAGACCTCACAGCCTGCCTAAGACTCGAAACACTGTTGCTCAACAGCAGCTTTTGCCTTCAGCAGCAAAATATGTATGTCGTTATGTTTTTCTGAACAACCAGGTCACCCTGCAGCTACAGTGGAATAATATCTAAGGACAAATAAGCTTAAAAGTGTTTTTCTATTTAAAGGGTGAAAAGCATTTCAAAGAGAAAACAACACGATAACTTTGTCTCCTGCTAAGAAAAGAACATTGAAATTTCTTTGAGTACAAACTGCATTTTAGCTTTAATACAAATAATAGCATGTCAGGGTTTTTTTGTTATGATAATTATTTATTTTTGTAATCTGTCTGTTGGTGTGAAAGACCTCTCAGGAGTATTTTCTCAGCTTCAGACAGACATGTTTTCTCTTTATTAGAGAAAACTAGGTGAAATATTTTCCTCTGGGAAAATCAACATCCTCGCATGCCAAACAAATATCAAAGTGCACAGTTCACAAAACAAGCACAGACCCTTGTTTGCTGGAATTGCTAAATACACAATGGACCTCCTACAGGCTTGAGTAATGGCAAATAATTCATGTTCTTTGCCATAACAGAACCATGTTAGCCACAACATAAGATGAGGTATGCCAAATAAAGCAGTGCATCACTGTGTCCCAGCCAGAGTATGAGAATGTGAACACACTGGATTATGGATATTTGTAGTTCTGTGGCCTTGTGATGTGTATGAGATCCTACTCTGCTAAAAGTCTCAAAAGAAAATGAAATTCCTGGGATCCTTCTAGTAGAAAACACTAACAGGGGTCTGCTTCACTATGTCTAGGTCCCTAGGTCTATGATTTCTACAGGCTACAGTGTGATGACATACCCTATGTAGGTACAAGCTATATGGAAGATATTGTACCGCCATCACAGCCATAATAGAAGGATTGCCTCAAAAAAATGAAATGTTGTCAACTATGCAGTTCAAACATAGATCCCATAGCAAGCACTTGACAGGTGTTAGAATAAATATATGATACAAAACACCCAACTGACACAAGATCTGAGCATGACGCCTGTGTGTATGCTAGCAGGCTAAAACCTGAGAAAACAAGAGGCTATCTGTTTACAGCGATGACTGGTGAGTGGGAAAGAGGCGGCAAGAAAGAGGAGTATATTCAAAGGCTGCCTCACACCCTCACAGAGGAAGATATGCTTCCTGAGAAACTGAAAATTCCTCTATGCCCATACATCTCTCATGGGTACTCTTACTGTTGCACATATGGCCACCCACAGGAAGCGAACACACTAACACACACAGGATCCCGAGGATAACAGCCACACCTATGACCACTGGCTAATTTTAGATGTTCACACACAGACACACACACACAGGACCATATAGTCTGTAGGATAATTAAGGTTTCTACCTTCCTCTCTGCACGCTGCTGACTGAAAGTCTCCACCTCTAAAATAAAGACCGAGGTTTCTGTGTGGGCGCACGCAAACACGGAAACTCATTTATTTATCTATTCACTTGATTGGACAAGCAATCTCCTCACATGATGTCACTGGCTCAGGTGTTTTCTATTTGCTCTACTCTAATCTGAAGTGGAATTTACCTAGACCTAAAAGAGAAACCAAAGTCACCATTACTCAGTCCAAAAAACACTCATGAGTGCTCTTATGAAAACAGTTTACATCAGTCTATTTCTAAAGACCACTTGTGTATGTGTTTATGTTTTGCACTGTCCACTCACACATCTCCATGTACCAGGCCATATATGGAGTATATGGTCCATTCCAAGGGACCAAGCAATATGATGACCAGGAGAATGATGACCACAGCAGGAAGTCCCCAGCCCAACACGGAGTAGAGCAGGTATCGGCGGTCTGTGTGCTCATCATTCATCACCAGCACTTGCCAGAAGTTCACTGCCTGGGGATAGAGTTTGAGAAAACAAATTATGTACAGGAACAAAAACAACTGTGTACAGGACTGCGAACAGAAAACCTATAGCAGCCCAGTAATGTGAGGAAAGCTAAAGAGATTTGGACTTTTTCTTGCTTGACAGGACCTTTGTTTATTGTGGTGATTAAAGTACTAACACACTGATACACACATGCACACATGAAACCGCACATTTATCACACTCACAATACTGTTATCTAGAAGGCTTTGAGCCATCAGATAGACTAAGTCCTGTATTGTTACATAACCGGCTTCTCTGAACACCTGTTGGTTGCAACACAAACACAATGTTTCATCCCTGTGTGAAGACCTTAGCAGATAATAACACGTCGTTCATACAGCTAAACTGCTGCGCTAGCGAGGAGCAAAGGGCAAAGAACCATTTAAAGTTTTAATGTTAAGCTAAAGGGCAAAATGAAGCAGCTCTCCATCTTCCAATCTAGCTAGTCGGCTCCAGTTACAAACTAATGATTTTTATTCCATTACTTATTAGGCACAACTTCACATAAAAAGGCAAATATAACAAAATAATGAATGTCTAGAATCATAAACATTTATGCAACAGCTTAAAAGCTATAACAAACGACAACAGTTAATGTTGTTTTTCAGTGCCCGCTGTCTGCAAACACTGAGGCATGACTGTGTGCTGTGATGACAGGAGGTTTGGAGATGCTGACCTCACCCTCAAAATAACCTCTGTCTCCCCCATGACCATAACCACACTGTATAACCACTGACATAACAAACACTGATGCACAGAGAGAGAAGGATGAGCAGACATGGGGACACATACTGTATGCAGGGGCGGATCTACAGGGGGGCAAGAGGGGGCAACTGCCCCACTGCTGTACAGTCTTGCCCCTCCAGCTGCCCCCCCAACTTTTATGTCCTTAAAATCTTTTTTCTCATTTGTACCTAAAGAATTCTTAGCAGAGATAATAATACAATAAATAGTATTAAAGTGTATTTTTTGTGGATATTTTGTTGACTCCATTTACATGTAGGGGATTTTCACATACTTCACTGAAGAGGTCCAGCATTGCCACCCTGCCTAGACCTCTTGCCACTCCTTTGCCCCTCCATGTAAAATTTTCTGGATCCGCCACTGACTGTATGTGACACAAAAAGCTACACTCCAGTTGTGTAACAGCACAACTGCACTGCACTGGGAATAGTTCAATGTCAGTCAAGTTCAATAACTGTCTTTCTTTGGCTGCGAGCAGCCTGGTGCCACCAACCTACAGTAAGTGGATTAGGGGTAACTTCTCTGCAGTGGCAGCATCTCTCTCTCTCTCAACACTGAAGTCTAAGAATGAAGCGATGTGTTACCAGACGAAGTGGCTGGGAGATCAATATGCTTGGTGATTAGCTGGCTTGATGATTGATGGCTACGTCTTTGTCTGTTCAAAACGCTACTTGTTTAAATGATTGGTTCAAGAAACACTGAAGGTAAATGTTTTTTGAACTGGCTGTTGGAAATGCACCACCCATGTCTGAGCACATATCTGGTTGATTTACAAGACATTGTGATGGCTACTGGTGGACACTCATCCCTCCACAATCACAAGCAATACATTCATTACAAGTGTTATCAAATACACAACAATCTAAGAACCTGCCTGCCAATTAGTAGGTCATTCCTGGCTGAAAGAGCTGCACAGTATTCTTATGCAATATTACAGTATAGATCTTCTTAGTAATCTGAGGTCGCCTCTGCAGTCAGGAAAAAAGCTGCTCTGGATAGTCATTATTGTCTGATTATTGATAGACAATTATTGTCTGTTTCCTGGCATTATGCCAGCACAGATTCTTCTGAAAAAAAAACTACTGAATGTGCACAACCTAACATACACACTCACCCACACACACTACAGTTATTGATTTAGATTTCCTTCATGGTCCGAGCTGTGTTGCTGGCGCCCACTCATATCAGACACTCAGCTGAAAGCAGCTACTTGATAAGAGAAAATAAACAGTGAGCCATCACCAGGGTTGATACTAAAATGTCAGTGGGGACAGAAGGGTTGTAAGTTTTAGTGCCACATATCAATGAAAGTCACAGTAGCAGCAAAAGTTTAATTCTAACAAGGACAGTTTAAAAAAAACTTTGAGAGATTGAGTGAGAAGTAGGTGCAAGAATAAAACACAGGAAATCTTAAGTAAACTTTTTTCTCCAAGCTACATGTTTTGTTCTATTTTGTTCTATCCCTCTGGGATAAATCCTAATGTCAGCTGCGCTACCATACATAACTACTACCATTTATTGCTGTACCTTATTACTCTCATTACGTCACAATACATTTCATCTTGTTGCCAAATCTCGTCATTCGAATTCTAACACTTCTTAAGCCACATGAAAGCCTCAGGCCCGAGCCTTTATCCCTTAAGATATCTCAGAGGTCATCTGGTAAACAGTGTGATATGCACAAAAACATTGTAGCCTGCATATGTTCAGCACGTACAACACTGCCTGGTCTCAGTATAACCCTATTGTGGTCAATCTCCATTAGCTTATTCAAAGGGCTAATCTTATAATACTCCACCAATTATAAAATATGTGCCAGAAGAGATCATATCCACTACATAAATAGTGATTATATTCACTTACAAATGTCATACAATGTAAAAGATTGAGGAGTGATGGAAACAAAACAACAGTCACAGGAGGACAACGTGAGGAAAAAGGGGGGATTAGAGAGTTCATGTGGACAGGTCTCCTTGGGATACTGGTCTGGAACCTATGAATATGTGGAGTAATTTATGTTAACCTCAGCCTGGACGTCTTTCTCGTGATCTGATTCATTTTGAGTTATGATGATTAATGGCCCCCCTTTGGATAAATGGTATATCCTCAGGGAAGAGTTTCCCTTTAAATGATTGATGAAATACTCCAGTCTATGTTCAACACATTCTTGTGCTCTCACAGCAGGTCACAAGTCATCTATAGTCTCTGTGAGGGATTAAAACTACCTTAGAACTGAATATCATATTCTTTGGCAGAAATCTAGTGTGTTTTCATAGCCATATTGACAAAAAATTTTAATGGATGAAAAAGTAAGTAAGAAAGTAAGTACTGTATAATATTTTGGTGTTTAAAAAGTAATAGAAAATCCAGTTTTTGATGTTAGTCGGACTCTGGCTGTGAGGGTGACTCTAATCCTAATATCTTCAAGTTAGAACTTAGCCTCAATAGCTTTGTTCTTGTCAGTTGCAGCACATATGAGAGAGCGACATGAAATGGAGGTGAGCAAGAAGGAGCATTAGAGCCTGCTGGGGTGAGGTGTTACTAAGTAGTACCAGTTTAAGGTCAAAGGTCAAGGTCAAGCAGCATTCTGATACCTTCATCTTATCCCCCATTGGAAAGCTTGCCTAAGCCCAAATGGTATGAAGTTTTACTACTAGTTACTTAAACAACCTATGCTTCACTTTGGGAACAAAAATGTTGATGTCATGAAGAAAAGCAGGTACAAAATATTTTAGTAACAGGCACCTTCCAGAAGTACACTTATTCATTTGAAAATCCTGATGTTAACCACCTCAAACTATATTTAGGAATTTACAGATATCATATCATCACCCTATGTCCAATATGTAATATGTAAATTTAACGTCATAAGGTTTTTTGGGATTTTTAGTGTTATGTATAAGTGTGTCCAGTGTTGTTTGTTCACCTGGTATTACCTGTATGAGCATCCAAAAGAACTGACTGAGGTGGAAATAGTGAGAGAAGAGCGCCAGAGCAGCACAACTGTCCTCTGAAAATATTCGACCACGGAAAACCGACACCAGGAAGCAGATCTAAAGGAAAGGAGGGAAAAAGACAAATTTAGAACCAGCTATCATTGTGTGTAAAGGAGCTTTTCATCATTTAGCACAGAAAGCAGCAGCATGTTTTTTATGTTGAATTACTGTATGTACAGAATTTGCAGGTTTTAGAAAACATGGCGACTTCTGAATAAATGCCATTGTGAATAAATGGAAAACACACACACACACACACACACACACACACACACACACACACACACACACACACACACACACACACACACACACAGGTACAGTGTACCTTGTAATCTCAGCAGCTCATACTGCAGATACTGTATAGCTTGTTTTATAGTCAACACATTTTTAAATAATAAAGTGGGGTTCAGATAGCCCCCACGCCTGCTGCAGGGCTGTTACATCACTATGCACCAAGCAAGCTATGCAGGCAGAGGAAAAACTAAACACAACATACAACACCACATAAAACACTGACAAACATGTTTCTTGGTACTGTATCATCCTACACATACAAAGATTTGTACAAATGTGTGGGTGCTGATCTTCTCCAAATACCAGTATAAAGGGAATAGCAGAATCACTGAAGAGTGTGTGTCTGTGTGTGAAAGAGAGCGAGAGATAGGAGAGAAATGGAAAGAGAGTTTTGTAGGTGGGAATGTGTCAGAGGCAGAATTCAAATTTTTTTATGTTTTTAATGTTGGAGGCAGGACTTTGTGGAAAACCCATGAGGGCAGCAGAAAATACTGCTGCTCCGCTGTCCATCAAAGAGCTGCATTAACCTCTGGCACTGACAGAGTGTGATACTAATGCAGCCGGCTGATCGTAACAGAACCTGCAGCCTTATGGCTCGCTGCCAGTGCCATGGACTGGCAAGAGTGTCAATGAAGTGTGCAGGAGCCTAAGAATGTGGGGAGAACAGTGACTTTTTGTCAAATGTTACTTAGACTCTTGCATTCATACTCATTCATTACAATTAGTAGTCAGGAACACATCGGGAACCAAACTTTAGCAGCTGCCATAATGAGTGAGGTGATCAACATAGTCAAATGTCTTTACCCTACTGTTTTTCTCGTGTCTCTCTGCAAGTTTTATTTTCCACTGTGCTGTCTTATTATGTTTTGCAACAAAATTCTTCTGTGGAAATGACCATAACTAATAACACCGAATTGAAACAATTACTAAAGCGATTATTAGGTTCCTGTCAAGTACTAGTCTTGGAATTCAATAGACTTGGATGTATGCTTTGAGTCAAGTGCCACTAGCCTTTGTTCATTGGAGTCCCTTAAGTAAAGTTGATCACTTGCTTAGGTGCGAGTTGAAAGATGACAGATCACCTCAATTTTCACTGCAGTTAGTAAAAAGCAAACCTGAATGTTTATTTAAAATACATTAACATGCTAAGTGTTTTACTCTTAAATGTTTTCTGA
Source organism: Ctenopoma multispine (assembly GCA_034779795.1). Lineage (NCBI taxonomy): Eukaryota > Metazoa > Chordata > Actinopteri > Anabantiformes > Anabantidae > Ctenopoma > Ctenopoma multispine. Next base: position 9,063,911 of record JAUYWH010000027.1, on the reverse strand, counting down.
ATGATGCAAACATTGGGCAGACATTTAGGGAAATGTTCCATAGTTCCTTGGGGGATAATGATTTTGTCTTTAACTGTATTTTCCATGTCTTACTAAACCTGTTGAGTAAGGGAAAAACTCAGGGAATTTTAATCATGAGTCACTTTCCCATCTATGCTCCAAGCACTGCAGGGTGTGAGTGGGATGAGATGGCAGAGGAAGGAAATTTGTTCCTACCTGGAAATGTGCCTGAGTGGAGAAGCTGTTCAGGTAGCTTATGGGAACAAAGATTATACAACGGGTTTGTGTGTTTTTGGCAGAGTGCTAGCCTCACTGGGCCCAAAGGCGCAGCATGACACACCTATCCTCTCAAAAGCAAAACAATGGGGAAACCGAGTGAGAAATTCAAATAAACATGCAGTATATATAGTATAGTATATAAGTGTTTGCTTCACATAAAAGGGTCTAATTTTGTGAAATCACGCTTAGGCCATTTGCTGGTTACATTGCATTTTACTGTAATGGGAAAAATCATGCATGGATGTGCCAATAGCTTAAGTAACATTTGCTACCATTCAATTTGTCTTGTTTCAACTAGATTTGCTTTTATGCAGTCTAAGTCTAAGTCTTAACATGTCTCAACTTTGAGAAAAAGACCCACACAATATTACTAAAGCCTTTTATGACAAGCCATAAAAGCCACAGGGACAACTTCTGAACCACCTAAACTACTGACCTATGGTGCAGTGATGACATAATAGAAAAAAGAAACAGTCCTGTAGCCAAAGGACTTAAAACTCTGTGTGTGCAGTGGTCTGACTAGACTCTAACCTGATCCCCAGATTAGCATGTGTGTTTGCGAGTGTGTGTTTGTGTCAGAGGAACTGCCTGGCCTAGGTCAAAGATAAAAAGCAGGTGAACTGGTACAATGAACCTGGCTGAATGAGTCAACAGGTAACAGGGTGAACTTCATAAATATTTAATTTCATTACAGCTATGTCATCTGCCTTTTCAAAAGCTCATATTCCTCACAAAACCAACTGCTGCCAATCGCTAGAGTCTGACTAAGATCATTTGTGCAATGTCATGTCAGATGGCTTGAATTGTAAAGTTTGGCATGACACTGCACATAAATGCTTCTATATGTACATATATGGTTTTTCTTTCATCTACATAACATTAGACAAGAGGTTGGTAGAATAGACATACTGTATACACACACATGCAATGTGGGTTCAAATAAAGTTAGAATCAAACTGAGCCAAACAGGTAAGACTGCTGGTGTATTAGCTGTAGTATCATGGACTGTGTGGGTGTCTCCAAGTGCACATACGTACTACCTGGTTCATGTAGGTGCAGTTGGGTGCAACAAGTGCAAAAAGGTCAAGCAAGGTTGGAATATAAATCAGAGGGTGTGGTGATTAATAAACTCTCACATCACTGCACATAAAAGATTTAGAAGAATCACAAAACATTTCCACTGCAGCAGCAACACTATGGTGGATTCTTGTTAGCTCTAAGATTTTAGCTGTAAATGTTTTTTACAATACAGGACATTCTGTTTTGAACATGCACCAAAACAGTCCCTGACACACATTTCAGCAGATGAAATCAAACCAAACTTCCTGTAATCTGAGCCTGGCATAAACTGGAACCCGATAATGAAACTACACCAGTGAAGACTATCTCTACGTTGAAGCTAGAGTGTGGAATAGGTTGTGACAGAGATAAGGAATGAATCTCCCTTGGAACTAATTACACTTCTGACAAACACACAGGGTGTCTAATACTAGAACTGCTAAATGTTATGAAAGACACAGTACTAACGTTAAGGTAAATCAGTAGAGGGGCTGGTGAGACGTGTCAATCAGGTTTTATGACAGAGCAGTCTAATCCTTCAGTAGTAGTAGCCGTCAGTAGTTATATGTATTATCAGGACAGAGATAAAAACTCTAAAATAATTATTTATAACAGGACAATTAGGTAACTGCCTCTTGTTGTGTCACCTGTACGTGTGTCCTTGGACAAATCAAACCCAAGGTACTGGGCCAAAATCTGTGGTTCTGAGAAAAATGTTAAAGTCAAAAGCAAACTATGGTAAATGGTTAGGATTGCTATTGATATCGTCTTTGTAGAGGCCCATTAGCTGAGATTAGTTTCGTGGGTATGGAGTTCACAGTTACAGCTGTGGCTATTGTTTGATCCAATGAAAAAAAAACACAGGTTTGTAGCACTGTATTAATGATGACCTGCTACAGAGGTGGGTCAGTAAGGTAGGGAGGTGATAGGTGGGGATGTGGAGCAATATTGCTCTATCCTTTGTCTCCCGGCCTCATTCTCTTTTGTGTAAAACATTAGGAGTCAACCTGTCTAGACAGTGAGGCTACAGACTTGTCAAAGCAGAGAGTGGGAGGATCTGCAGAACTCTAAATACATGTCAGTGTAGTGGGTGTTATGTGCATGCCTGAGTTCTGGTTAAACAGGAACTACCAAAGCTCTCACACATAATGTCTAAGTGGTTCTAATTTATTACGCCATTGACAACAGATTATACAGCAAGATGCTGTTTCACCCTTGTGGCTTTTTAGTTGCCAGCCAGCAAATAGAGTAGAACAACAACACAGAAAAGGGAGGGATTACTGTAACAGCCAGAGGCCATGAAAAAACCTTGGAACACAAGAACACAAATAAAAAGCAGAAAGAAAAGCAGCTCTTCTAATACAATGTTTTTGTGGCCTTGTTATCAGGTCCAGAACCTTAAGCCTAAACTCTGCCCCATCTCCGTGACTAAATGTCCAATCAGAGAGCTGCCATTTGGTTTTTTTGCACTCAGCACTCAGGAGACTGTCAATTCAGTCTTCACTGTTGTTGTTGCGCCACATCTACTGCTGCCATGGAAATTAATAAATTTATCTTTAGATAAGATTTATCTTCACCTTGATGTGATACGCAGATGTGAACAGGGAAAGAGAACAGAAGCAGAGAGCAAACTGTCATAATGCCGAATAATGTTATCAAGACAAAAATGAAAAGAAACCATAAAAAGATAAAATACATATTATCAGAAACTAAGTCAAAATATCTTACAAAACAAAATGACTTCCATAAAATAACAGACACTGTTATTTATGTGTGGGACCTAACACATGCAGAAAAATGCTGCAATACCAAACTGCACTGGGAAAACATAATATCTTGGTGCAGCTACTGGTGTCCGCACCACTCATTCTCCCCACAAGTTCTGCTGCTGATCAATAGCCCTGTGTGCTGACACTAAGGGAGCTAAGTGAACCAGTGTACCACAGTGTGGCTAAAAATAGCCTCTTCCTGATCATTACATCACTGAGGGAATGGGATCTTAGCTGTCTGCCTGCCAGACTATCCATCTATACTTACTCTCCACCTCTCCCCTCCTCCAGCCTCCCTCACCTCATCTTTGTCTTCTACTCCATAACTCCCTCTCTCATCCTCTGCTCCACCTTCATCTAATCTCCCCCTCCTCCTCCTCCTCCTCCTCTTCCTATTCCCTTCTCCTTCACCTCCCCCTTCTCTATAACAGCTACTGGTCTGATCTAGCTGGTTCCAGCCTCAGCCTGCACCCTGGGTGTTTCCTCTTATGCCTTTGTTCATAAAGAGATAAAGTAAAAGAAAGGGAGAAAGAAAGATATGAGATTATTGTTCCACTCCAATTCACTACATAATGTTCTTACTGAAATAACACTTCCCTATCAAGCAACTTCAGTTTGCTATCAATCACATCACCTCTCCTCATCCGCAGCGGAGAAATACACAGAGGAGGCTAAATTATTATTATGTACAGAGTATGATTATAAACACTATATGCACACATCAATACATGCAAATATCACCAGTCTCCTCTCATGCTGCAGCATCTTATTTCATACTGTATGTGTGTTGTTTATGTGCTGAAGCATCCTCTTGTGGGGCACGCGTGGGATGCTTTTAGATAGGTTAGTGGGACAATCTGCTGTGAGATGTGAGGCTATTAAAATAAAAATAAGTGAAGAGAAAAACTCAGTGTGGGCAGCATGCTTCACAGCTGAGATGCAAACCGATGTCACATGTTTAATGTCACTTTTTGTGAGCAAGTCTTTAATTTTAACTGAGTCACTCTTAACATTTTAAGCCTCAGTGGACACTTCGCGAACATACTGTAAATGTGCGATGTACTAAGTGAATTTTGAATAGCATGCCAAGTTGTTAAAGGTCAGAGCGTAGCAGAAAAGTTCACTGGTGTTTTGGGTTGAACCTTGAGGTGGGGCTTTGTTGCTGAGACAGCTGTTGGCAAATAAACACCCACCCCCTACTTTTGTCTGTTTCATACCCAAACAACCACAACAGTGCATCGACACTTGCTTATGTGAGCACACACGGACTAAATGTGTGCCTATGTGCTTGTGTGAAACAGGAAGGGTCAATATCAAAAGCTTTTGAAACATGTTTTGGGAATAACTGATATATTTCCAGACTAAATGATAAGCTGAGAGCCTGCAGGTTTGAATTTGATCCTGTGTGACAAAACAATAGGAAAGCGTCAGCACTGTAAAGAGTGTGAGGCAGATAAAACGTGTCACGAATGCAGAAAGCCTGATTTGTGTAAAACTTACTAACTTAAAGCACACATGAAGCACACTCAGCTTCCTTCCAGCAGGTCCCTGCTCTTTTTAACCCACTGACATATTGAAAAGGTGTCTGCTGCTGGAGACCTGCAGCTGGTTTTGATCACAGACATATCCTTCTTTAACTTATCGCATCAACCAGTCTGAAGACCAGACAGGAAACTCTTGAGAGACACATGAACTTGGATCATAAAGTATGTATCCACAGCTGTAAAAACATTACAACCAGCTGCTCAAGGTCAGCTCCCTAAACACACACACTCAATGGGTCTGCTTTGCTCTACCACAAACCCCTGTGTGGGTGTATGCTTGTTACAGTAAACTGCACATGATTTGGTTGTGCACCTACCCACGACGAAACGTCCTGCAGCTGACAAGTCAGCTGACGTGGTTTGTCTATTAGGTATGACAGGTAATTTGCATCACCATATAATATACATCATGAAAACATTCTAGTGTTTGGTCTAATGTGCTCTATAGGACTTTTTGATTGGCTGTTCAAATAATGATTACTAATAAGGTAAGTGGTTTATAGCTTATAGTGTAGTAGTATAGTATATTACTCAAAGATTAACAGATATAAGTTTGGATTCACAGCATTTCCTTCCAGATAACAGTGCAGTACTTTCTTAGTGTTCAGCACAAAGGTCTAGTCATGAGAAGATGAAGAGGAGTCATTGATGGGGCACTTCATTCACATCTGTTGTTGAACTTGACTGTGGCAATAGAGTTACAGTGACCCCTAGAGGTCAAAGAGAACGAAAGGGGCAGGCTGGGGCTGTTTTGTGTTATATATTCTTGTTTGTGTATTTGTGTGTGGGACAAACAAGTGGATATGTTCATCTATATAAATTTGTGTCTGTGTATGTTTATGCATTAACCGAGCATATGTGTGTTTCACATCTATGACACTGAGTAAGGTAATCTGTGTGTGTGTGTGTGTGTGTGTGAGTATGTGTGTGTGTGTGTGTGTGTATGTGTGTGTGTGTGTGTGTGTGTGTGTGTGTGTGTCGGTTAATATGTTCAAAATCTCCAGTGCTCCTCCTGTTATCATCATGTTAAACTCCATTTATGAAGTCATATACTCGGGAAAAGACATTCAAGATTCAAGTAAAGCTAAAAACAAACTTACAAAGTAGACTGATTACAATTTTCTGATAAGCCAAGAACAAAAGACCTTATTATAGATACAGATTTATTTGATTAGAGTATCCACCATTTCCTTCCTCTATTCAGCATTTCCTGATTCTTTGAGGAAGTTTAGTGACTGTCATTTTCTATTGCAGCCCACTATGTGTCAGGTGAGCGAGTCAGGTGACCGCGAGGAAGAGGTAGGATTGGTTAGGACAAGGTATAAACAGGAAGTCCAC
>JAUYWH010000027.1:9006916-9046229 GCA_034779795.1 Ctenopoma multispine | reverse complement strand
CCTTCACTCTGCGGTCCAGCTCACCCCAAAACACATTGAATGAGAAGATGTGTCCAAACTTTTGGCCTGTACTGTATGATTTAAAGACATTTGGACCATGTGTGTTTATCTGCATTTTTACTTTTACCCAGTTGTACTCATATGTGGGCCTGTGTGTACCACTTGTGCTGTATAGTTAATTACTACATACAGTATCTGTTTGTTTGTTACTTACCAGTGTTCGGTACTGTACAGACATGACTGAAGCTGTGCTTGCTTTTCTGTAGACCTGGAGACTTAGACTTGTGGTCATCAAGGTGGCGACGGGAAGTCTATGGCCCACATCAAAGTACACAACACCTTGGGGATCGTCGCTGTCTGCCATGGTAACGTTGGCAAATTTGGTAGTCTCATTAACGGCAGCTCCAGCACCCACCTGATAAATCTCCACCAAGAACCAAACTTGATACTCTGGTTCCTATGAAAAACATAAGTATAGTTGTTCACCAAATGATTTCTTATAACTGTACTGACAAAGAAACTCATTATTCAATCAAGTTTGAAATCTATTTCATAGTGTAGCATTGGGCGCATGCTCCTGCTTTCCCCTACCTCATCATCCAGCACCTCCAGAGTGAGAGCACAGATTATCTCTCCTTGTCTACATAGCACAGCTCCTGAAGTTTGCACAAGCTGTCTGGTTAGGTCGACTTCATTACTGTCAAGTATTGGAGTTTCCTTATTCAAGGTAGCTCTCCAGAAGACCTGCACATCCTCAAAGGCTCTGAACAAATGTGGACAAAACATATTAAATAACCGCAAACAATAAAATATATTTGTGGCAAAAAAAAGTGGTTTGTTTTATCACCTGTTTTCTTGTCTTTGCAGGTAAAGAAGAGCAGTCCTGTTCTCTGAATCCTCATCCAGTACTATGCCCCTCAGGGAATTAAGACTAAACCCTATAATACCGTTATGGGAGTCACTCCCTTGTATGTGTGGGAAGGACAAAGAGCAGAAATAAAAAGATAGAAAAAAACAAAAATACAAATGAAGTTCTTACAATCACACAATCATTTATTAAGAGTGGTATGTGTAGAATAACCACTGTAGTGATTATACGACAAATAGTATATAAGACAAAAGCAACTGGAGACAAATAACTGGTGACCTAATGCAAACCAAACGGCATCGGTAAAACCGCTGAACAATGAATTGCTTATAAATATATGTCTGTGGGTCCAATAGATAATTTAAAAAGACCCAAAAGATAAATTTTGGATTAATCTGGTGCTAAAATGGAGAAGCAAGAATACATAAATGTTGCATACTTTTTACTTGCTACAACACACTGTGATCCCAACTAATAAATATAACCTCTTTTTCTATCATTAATCTACAGTGGACATAAACAAGCGGCCTTTTCTCATTATCTTACCAAGGATAGTGATCTTGGAAAAACTTCCAAAGCCCTGGTATGGACCGTCTGTGATTTGTGCTCCTCCTTCTGGATCACTGAGGTAGATGAAGAATACTTCCGGTCCTTCAGGCTCTGGGTCATCCAGGATGAGAAGTATAACCTCTGTCTCATTCTGACCAGCCTGCAGTAACACTACAGTGGACTCCAAGCGGAAGTCCTGCTGCTCCTTTGCGAGGGTCTCACCAGGTTCCAGATTGGTGGGAGGATGTGCTTTACTTCCATCTGGATACAAAATAAATAAACAAAAACAAGTTAAAGTAATGGTTTAAAGAGTAAATTACAATATAATGGTAATAATAAACATAATAATAATAATTATAATAAGGGAAAAATTAAACAGTGCAAATAAGACATACCACCATATGCTTGAACCCGAACCTTCACATCTCCAGTCACACTGTCAGACCTGCGCACCCTGAGAACCACCCTTTCCTCCTTATCTTCGACCTCAGCTACTTGGATGAGTCCAGGACCAATACTCAAAACTCCACCAGTCACATCACTAGTCAAGATGGTGACAGTGGCCACACTGTGCTGAGGGTTTAGGCGAGGAGAGGTGTCTCTCCAAACTAAGGCTGGAGTAAGGACTTGAACATCTGTTAGGTTGACATGAAAGTACTCATCAGGTTCTGAAAGGGAGTCGTCATGTATTGAAAGATGGAGTGAGGTGTTGATTTGGCGAGGTGAATCAAAGACTAAATGGCCATCTGACACTGCAAAAAAGTCCTCTCCTGCCATTGCACTGCCTGCTATTGTTGTATAGGACAGGCGGGTGGTATTGCTATGAGAACCATAGAGTCTTTGAACATAAAGTGTTATTGTCTGGATGTCCTCTGCAATTACTAACTGGCGGGATTCAGGCGCAAACTGGTAGACCCCCAGTGGCTCCACTTCTGCCAAGGTAGAGTCTGACCTGTGAGGGGAGGCAGACAACAGAGAGAGAGACAGAGTGAGGCTACACTGATAAAATGGTAAAATATATGCAGATACTCAACTTAAACTCTATCCTTCTCAATCCTTTCAATTTTGTTTAGTATCATTAATTAAACAGATAATTAAACAAGTAATAATGAATTCCAAATTTCCATGTATTGATTCTATCACAATTTTGACCACTGTGGAATAATTACCTAAGCTTGACTGCACCACCATTGGTGGAGGTGGCATCAGTCAGGTGTATAGCATAGGACGTTGGCTCTGATGTATCAGCGACAGCTGTGAAAGATATGGCTTTACTCCCCTCTCCGTGAGCAAAGGACAGTGAACCTAAATATAATGAAGGAACACAGATGCAGAGGTTATAAGTACAGGCTGATGTTGGCTTGTTTGTGTATTGGCCTGATAGCCAGATTAAAGGGGATAGTATTCAGAGTAACTTGATTTTTTTATTTTTTTGGTGTGCTGGCATCCAAAACTAAATAAAGTAGTAATCATGTCTGACCAAACTTAAAAGGCAAATGGCAACACCTGCATAAATACTATAAATATCTTTTATTGTGGATACTTTAATTCACATATTAATTTAAAAAGAACAGAGAAGAAAATAAAGTAGCACATAGAGGTTGACATATTATGTGAGACTACTAGAATTTCAAATTTTCATTCAGAGATCATTCATTACTGATTTTCTTACCTGAGCTAGGGGTGACAGCTCCGGTTGTAAATCCAGGCAGAGCCTGTCCTGGAGGATAACCAGCTTTCCACTGCACCTTTATGTCCCCAAACAGCCCTTTTCGTGTCACCTTTGCTTCACATGTCCCTTTTTCTAGATTTGAAACCTGCAGAGCCAGTGAGGCAAAACCAACCTGCACACAGTGAGTGAAAGAAGACCATTCATAATGACGTTAGCCTGTTGCCCACACTCAGCAGATATCAAAGAATATTCTGTAATTTACTGAAAAAGTTGCTATTGTTTATTGTTATTTGCTTTTGGTAGTGCTTGAGAAAGCGGCATCAGGGAAATTGTCAGCAGTGTGGTAAAGCAGTGAGCAGTTAGTCTATCCGAGTGTTCACAAAACAGAGATAAAACTTATGTCTGGGAAATTTGATGCAATTTATAATGTTCATGTAGAAAGACAATATTAAACTATAAAAATAAATTAAAAAACAAAATAAATCATAAATACAAAGACAAACTGACCTCTGAGCTGGCAGCTTTTTCAGGCACAGTCACTGTAGCAACACTGACCTCATGAAGGAGGGGAGGCATAGAGACAAAGACAGGACTCACTAATCTAACATCAGTGAGCTCTGCCGTGAAGTTGTCACCCTCTGACAAAAACATCTACAGGGAAAACAGCAGAAAAACAAAAAATATATTTGAAAGAATGAAAGTAGTAGTAGAATGAAAGTTTTTAAGTCTTGAAAGTCTCAATAAGACCCCTCTTCCTTACCTGGCTGCTGATGGGCACACTAATAGCACTGAATGGCTGTCCCTCTCTCATGAACAGCCTTCCATCAGCTTGTGCTCCCAGTATCTCCTTGATGTCCATAACTTCATCGATCCATCCACTGATCCTATATCCCACACTAGCATTGCCAAACAGCCCCGCAAGCCGTGTCACATTCAAAACCAGAGCTCTAGTGACCTCAGATCCTGATCCCATTACGACTATATTCTGTTGTTCGGGGTTCAGGGAAAAGACACCGTGTGGCTGATCATTAGCAAGCACCCTAAAGGAGACAAAGGAAGATTAATTTCAAGTTGATTTATTTTGTTTTATTGATTTATGTTTGTTTTTAAATTAATTCGATCTTTGCTTTCTTTAAATAGAGGGTAAAATGTGTTATTGACTTCATCAGTACCACAACGACACACCTGATGTGGGTTGTGATGAGATTTGGGTTGGCATTCAAAGTAGCACCACCCTCCACAGCTACGAGTCGGACAGTGTACAACTCCTCCAGTTCTGGCACTGTATCAGGCATCAGGCTAAGGACGATGTCTGCCTCCCTCTGGCCTTCCCGAATCACCACTGAGCCAGCTATCGCTAGAAAGTCACCTGTCATATCTGAATCACTCTGTATCTGCCAGTGCACCTGAGGTGAAAGCATCACTGTGTTTACACTTTAATTTTAGACACAATTAATTAAATCCAGTTAGTTTAAGCACTGACAATGGATATGACTGATGAATAATAAATGTGCTGCATATTGATGTAATCTTACCGTGATGTTACCCATGACACCCTCTCGGCGTGTAATCAACAGGGAGATGTCGAATGAACCCTTTGCTTCTGTGGATTCATTGTATACATGCTCTCGAAGAGCACTTTCTGTAAACTGGACTATGCCATTTGGGTCACCAAACTTCTCTATCTGAGGAATAAACACATTAGGAGTTAGTACAGGTGAGTAGGTGCTGCTGCTGAGGCTTGTATCCTAACACTGCAGTCATAATACAAAGACACATTGGATTACCTTTAGTATTACAGAACCAGCTTGAGGATCAACATCCATCTCTCCAGAAAAAATGCTGAGCTCTATAATAAATGTCTCCTCAACCTCCACTTCCCCGTGGGGAAGAATCCGCAGCTCTATGATGCGAGTACTTTCCTCTCCATCCCTGAAGAAGAAGGATCCATTCACAGGTTCTCTAATGTCAGTATTGAATGGAGGAAGTAGCTCTCTGCTGTTAGGGCCGCGGATGACCCAGGAAACCTGTCAAAGTGTAACATTCTGAATTATATTATGACGTCCAGAAAAAGTGAGATCTGACAACCCTCCTCCTCCAGAGAACTGAGGTGATGTGATTTTCTTTCCTGGCAGATATTGTTCTTCATACCGTTGCATTGCCCATTAGTCCTCCCGCTCTCTTCAAGATAAGGTTGAGTTGGAGAGTGGAGTTAGGGTTGACCACAGTGATCAAGCTCTCATTCAGGAAACGGACCACCCCACTTGGAGAGTCACTCTTAGCAATGGTAACTCTGGCAATGTGATGGGCACCTAGAACTCCTCCGCCTGTGGCGCCAACCAGCAGGACCTCAAATATCTCTGCATGTTCACTGCAGAGATAGCTTTGGTGTTAATATTGAAATATTTTAAATGTATGCCCTGCAGATTTGTATATAATTTTTCCTCTCACCTAGTAAGATCATCTATGATTGTGACATTGATGTAGCTGGTATTCTGGCCATGGACAAATGTCACAGAGCCATTGTTCAAGATGTAGTCAAGGTTGGGGGTGGCACTCAAGCCTCTAGAAATGAATTGAGCTGAGACTGCTCCAAATGAACCCACTCTTCTCACCACTGGGATCAATACATTTCCTACTTCCTCTGTGACTGATTGAAAGAAAGGCAGAAGAAAACAGAGTTCGTAAATATTCCTTAATATCTAATCTGTATCAAATTGTGTTACAGCTAAATTTATGTGGCATTAATTCATGCTATATTTTCATTTTTCACAAGATAAAGATAAACAGCATTTGTTGTGACTATTACCAGTAATGTTGACATAGTCCTGCCTGAACTCCAGGATACCTTCAGCATTATCATTCGTTAGTATGACCACTGAGAGAGAAGAAATGTTGCCTATGGCTGGAGGCTGGTCTAGCTGGAGACCTGACTCTCTCACTGTGTAGTCCACATCACTGGCCACCAGAGGGAGACACAGAACGAAGAGTCACTGATGAAGAATCTTTGCCCATCACATCAACATGTTGTTTTCCATAACTTAAGGCTCTGTACTGCCTGCATTATAAATGTCTCTTAGCTTAATTTGCATAATACCTTTTGAACAATAATGCACTGCACCTTGTTGAAGCTTATGAACACTGCAACCAACAACGATATTAATATACTACACCTTATCGAGTTGTTTTTTTACCTGACATTGACTAACGATACTTCAGTTATGTTGAGGAAGAACATCTCTGTCCCCTCCGGAAGACTGTCATCCAAGACATGTAATGTGATTTGCTGTGTGGTCTGTCTGGGGGTAAAGAGCAGTTGTCCTGAAGCTGGGGTGAAGTCCACTCCACTGACTGCTGTGTTGCCTGAGGTCCGATAGGTTACCCACACATAGCCCAGACTGCCTAAGGAGCGATACACTGTCACATTCACCTGAGAAAATAAGGGCATCGATATAGCTATGGGTTAAATTTGTACACAAATTCATTAGTTGATATGCCTAATTGATCATACGATGATATATATATACGGTATATATCAATCGCACTTTCATGTCCTCACCATTCCCTCCTCCTCTGCTGACCTGACCTCATGTTGAGTAAATGAGAAAATGCCATGGGGACTGTCACTGGCTGCCATTATGACCATGACATGGCTGGCTGTGGGACTTATTTCAAGTCCTGACGTAGCGGAGGTCAGTATAAGCTGGTACTCACGGCGCTCTTCAGGAAGTTCATCATCCTGTGCCTGACGTCAGCATAAATGGTTTTAGTATTTCTATAATAGTTCTGCACAGTATGTGCAGTACACACATACAAACAATACAGTATACCATAACAATACAGATAGTAATTTTCACTGCACTCTACAATCTACAAGTACCTTCAGAATAATAGTTGCAGCAGACTGTCTGTCTCTGAAAGTCACAATGCCAGAGATTGCTTCAAACTCCGAAACAACAGCTGGAGTGATATTCCAGTATACCTGCACGTCTCCAAACACACCTGGTCCTCGCACAAGGCTGGAGGGGATACACAGAAATAGATAATAAACAATGTTGATATTCATCTATCCATCCATTATCCTAACCTTTTGTCTTCTTAAGAGTTGCTCCCAGCTGTCATTGGGTGAGAGGTACACCCTGGACAGGTGGCCAGTCAAACTCTATCTTGCCCATTCACACCAATTTAGTTTCACCAATAAACCTAGCATGCATGAACCCACACATGTAAACATGTAAACTGTGAGGCAACAGTGCTAACCACTACAACACTGCGCTGCCTACAATGTGCACATGAATCATTAAACAGAAGGAGTGAAATTTAAAGCTCTGATGTTTCTTTACAGGTTAGTGACTTAGCATGGTGTTTATCTCACCTGACCACAGCACTACCACTGTAATTTCCCAGAGGTTCTCCAATGAGGATGTTCCTGGAGGAGTCTGATATTCCAATAATACCCAGGGCAGCCTTGTTTGCCCTGATGGTGATTGTGGCAATGCCTGTATAGCACATGTCATATCACAGAAAAAAATGACAGAAAAGGAAGAAGGATGGTTATTGTTAATTGCTTGAATCAGTGAATGCATTAGACATTTGAGTTCATAATGTCTAACCATTTAAGGGGCTGATGACAGCGCCAGTCTCAGCAGGAAACAGCCGGACTGTGAATCGCTCATCTCCTTCCAGTACAGTGTCTGCGAGGGCTTTAATCACAATTGTCTTCACAGACTCACTCTGTAAATTATGAAATACAGCAAACTTCATTAAGACTCTGTAACATACTGTGCAGCACAAAAGTATAAAAGATATGTGAATATTGCTCAATATGTGATGGGACAGCAACACCACTGTTTTTGTTATGTACCTCAGTGAAGACGATTGTTCCATTGAGAGGTGAGAGGTCATCTTTGGCCCAATCATCCAGCTGCCATCCAAGTTCCACTGCCCCCTTACCCCCTGAGCTACGCAACACTTCCAATTTTGCCACAGCAGCAGGGTCATCTACAAACTCTGGCTCACTGACAGTAACCTTAGACGAGAGGAGAGTTGCCATATGATTATCTCTGCCAGTCAAACTGAGTGTGATCTAATGCATACCTGGTGGACAGCAGCATAAAACTGTATAATACATATACTGTGTGCATAATTAATAGAAAGTCTGCGTTCAAATTAAATATATTCATTTGAATATATGTCCATATATATATATGTTCTGTATATGTATTGATAAATAAATGAAAGGAACAGTAATAGTAAGAGAAATTGTGAGAGGAAATTCACTGACTTTTTCATCATGTTAAATAGTAATATTTTTTCACTTGTATCATTCTTTTATGTAAGCTGAAAATCATTGTGTTAATATTTCAGATTCACCTCCTGTTTCTGAAATCCAAATTGTCCAAGAGGTGAATCATTGGGTGGAATATTGATAGTTACAGAGGTCACATCTCCAAGTCGAGCACCACCAATCACACTCCGCAATTTCACTGTGAAATTCTCCAAAGTCTCCACTTGTTCATCATCCACGATGGTGATGGAAATTCTTGCTTCTCTCTAAAATTGAGGATGAGGAAACACAAAATGACAGATAGTAAACTGAGCTGAACTAATCTGTGGACAGCCTCACTTCATGCACTGATGTCATGTTTAAGGCATCAGTGCTCTTAACAATTTTACCTCTCCATCTTTAAAAGTGATGTCTCCAGCTGTAGGGCTGAAATCAGTAACATTAGCAGTGGCTGGCAGAGCCTCCCAATAGAGGACCAGCTTTCCAAATGTACCAGCAAGCCGCACCACAGAAAGATGGATAATGTTGTCTGGAGATGGCATCTCATATGCCAGCACAATCCCAGGGATGTTCTGTGGAAATATTTATATTAAATAGTGAGTATTATATTAAAATATAGACTGCATTAGTATGTTTATGTCCTAGTCATAGTCATACAAATCACCCTGTGCTCACCTCAGAAACATTGAACTGCACAATCCCTCGAGGGTCATCATTCTCCTGGATGGTTACTTCTGCTACCTCCATACCAGGCCTCTTCACACTCGGCTGTGATGCTCCAACTGGCCCTTTAACTAACTCAACACTGGTGATATTTACCATGAAACGCTCATCCAGCTCTGGCACGTCATCCTTAGAAAAGACATATGTACATATACACTTACATTCATGCTTATAAACCGACACGCCCCTCTCTATATCATACAGACACACTAATTATTTTTAATGGGCTTTGCCACTAGACTCATTTGATGCTTACAACTGTAGTTAAATACGCAAACAAAACTAATGTTTATTATTATTATTGCTCGGGAGGGTAAAATTTACCACGGCTCCAAAAATGTATGTTATTTCTGCATAACTGCTTTCTTGGTTTTAAATTTTTAGTAGACAAATTAATTCTTATGTTGTTGATAGAAGTCAAAAATGGGTCTTTATCAGAATACCATATACCTTCTCCAATCCTTACCGGTAGGATTGTGATAGTGACCAGTGTCACAGTAGCGCCATTCATCATGATGATAGTGTCTTCTTTGGCAGTGTAGTCCATTCCTGCAGTAGCCTGGTTGGATGGGTGGTAGGACAGAGCTGGCCTAGTCTGGTAATGGATTGCCACTTCACCTGAGGAGCCCTGCTCCCTTACTATGGTGAGAGTCACATTGAGAGGGGCCCCTGAATGATGGGAAAAGGGCAGAAAAATCAAGACACCTCATGCAAAAAAGTAAAAAACTGATATTTGGTAATAAAAAAAAAAATGTAATGGCTATTTCTGTAGCAAAGACACAGCATGACTGAGGAATTTGAATAGGTTAGCCAGAATGCAACGTCTTTGTACTGTGATCCAATATAAACCCACATTTAATGATTAATCATTCATTAATTTCTTTCCACAGAAATTCTTACTCTGTGGTTCTTGTGTTTGTTTAAACTGGGAGTCCAGATGCCATCCAATCACTCCATAGGGAGAACCGTTTGGTAGGATGGTGAGTACAGCTTGTGCCCACTGCTTGTCAATGACTGCAGCCTGTTGTAACTCCTGCCTGAGGATGATTGTGACATTCTCTCTCAGCTCTGGGATATCATCTGCTATCACAGTCAGGGAGATGTTTGTAACTGACTCCCCCTCTAAAAATGTTACCTATAATATAAAACACATACATAATTTGACAATGAATTTTATTTCCAATTATGTTGTGAATATATTTATTGATATAACTAGTCATACACATATATCATAGGAGAGCAATGTTTACTTACCACTCCTGAAGTGGGGTAAATATCTGCCAGGCTGCCACTGGCAACCCAGTGAACATTCAGTTGGCCAATGGTCCCTCTTCTCCTCTCCACGCTTAGAGAAATGACATTATCTTGCTCCAACTCCTCTACCTCCATGTATAAAGAATTCTACAGAGAGGTAGTAGCACAATTTTTTGTTGTACAATAGCTGGTGATAATGCTTAAAAAGTGAAATGATGACACAAAACAATGCATCTGTATCATATCTGCTTACCTGAGCAAAGCCGATGACTCCATGTGCGTCATCGTTTGTTGGGACAATTACAGTCACTTGACCACCAAATCCAATCTCAGCCCCGCCCTTTGGATTCTTCAGGCTGACCTTGAAGTACTCTTCCACCTCTGGTGTGTCATCATCTATGATATTCACTGCTATTTCCAGTTCGCTGTCACCTGGAGCAAAGTGCAACTCGCCAAAACTGAAATTAAGTAAATAAAGACAAACGCAAAATGCATTGTTACATTTTATTTCTCTTTAAGTAGGATTTGTTTTCTGGAGCAAAATCCAGCCATGTAGCCATGTATGTGACTCTTAAAAACAGTGTGTTTACCTGGGTATGAAATCAGACTGATTGGAGACAGAAGTGAAATCATAAATAGTGGAGCTATTCTCTTCAGCGGAAGCCAAGAGGGTCTTGGTGCTGTTGAGGGACGGGGCCATTAGAGAGAAGTAGCTAATGGCTGGAGGAGCCCGTAGGACCATGGCAAACAGGTTAACATCAGACCTCCAGGAGTAGAGTGATGAGCCATTTCTTCCAGCTAGCAGGGCATATGCTATGGGAAAGATAATTTAACAGATTTAATCATGCTGTCTGGTCAAATGGTCAAAACTTTAATAGTACAATTAACCAAATATTTAAAAACCATAAAAATATATTTTTACAAGAAAAACATTTGTGCTTACTAATCTCAGAAGGACCAGTGAAGAGGTGAACAGAGGTGAGGCCTGGGTGAGAAATAGACTGAGGTATATATGGTGATGGCTGCCCTGACCTCCAGTGCAACACTTCACAGGATGGAGAGAGACCTGATGAAAGATCCAGACACACAAAAACACACAAAGACTTGAGTTCTATTGTGGTAGAACAGCATATTCATGTAAAGTAAGGACTTGTCTGGCTGACACACCCAAGACTGACAAATTACAACCTCTGAGTGCCTCTGTGGCTCTGCTCTACTCTACACTGAGGCATTTCCCATAAACCCACAACAGATCTGAACTAAGAAAACTCACCACTTTTGCAGACTCAGAGGGATTATGTCTCATCAAAATATACAGAGCGTTGTATAAATATATTATCTGGCCTACACTGTGAATTTTGTCATCTTAGTTGAGACAACAGAACAAGGCTGTTTTGTCTGCAAAAGGCCCATAGTTTCTGCGGGCCTTCCAAAGTAGCACCGATTTGTTTGTACTATCCAAACCAATATATAACCACTGTGCGATCCACTAGAAAGTACACAGAGAGTACAACCACAGAAAAAAGCATCTCATTATTGCAAAAACACAACCATCCTCTTACTGAGCATACCACAGACTAAATGCACTTGACTGCCATTCTGTATGTAATCTTTGCACCACAGTCTTCTGAAAAAAAAAAGGTTAATTTTACTTACACAAATCAATTCACTTATGTTCAGACACAAAGAGCCTGACTGGTGTTATGTCAGTGTGGGAATTAACAGTATTAATTTGATGATGTGATGTCAAGAAAAGCCAGGTTACCTTCAATAACAACCAATAAGATAGTGTCCCCTGCTCTTGTGTTGATTATCTCCACCTGGCTGACTCTGCCCGTCGGTGGGAAAGGCTGAGGATTCTGAAATCTTCCATTGGTCCACTGAAACAGAAGACAGCTTACATTCTGTCTGTCTATGCACACCACAAGGTAGGGAATGGCTGCACGAGTGAGAGGAGTCACACTAAGGATGTCCTGTTTGAGATCAAGAGTCTGGAGCAGGGTGAAAGAGCCTCCAGTCCAAACAAAAATCTAAAAAAAAAAAAACAGAAATATAAAAAGGTGAGGTAATGCTTGAAATTTCCTCTAACAGGAATTAAATATCTGTCTTAACACTGTAACAGGTTGCCTCACCTGGCTTGATACTATTAGATATTCTCTGCCTTCAGTGGAGAAGTGTTTCACATCCAGAGCTTCAACACCTAATGTTTGTTCCTAAGGAAATCAAGAACGTCTCAAATCATATGTCAAAGGTACAAGAGACTGCATTGGTGATACAGTAATGTACACAAAACATGTTAGTGTTGCTGTACCATGATTGCATTTGTATTTACCAAAGTGACATTGAGGTCTTTCTGCAATTTGAAGATGCTGAGGTTGCCAGCGGGGGAGAAGGGAGGGCCACTATGCGTAATGCCTATATAGGTAGAACCATTCACTGTAAACCCAACACAGGAGCTTGGGTCTTGAATCCTAAAAGACTGTCATGACCAAAGGACAGAGAGATTTAAATTCTTACATTGTGAAACTCAATACTAATCCAGTATAAGTATATGATTTTGTAATAGGAACATCATGTGCTTATTAAGCTAAAGTGCTTGGACAATGCTTACCTCCACCGGCACGAACACACCCTGCCACCGATACAGAGTGGCCAAGGTGTGGTAGGATCCAACAATGGGCCTCCTGTCAAGCCTCACAGCCGAGAAGGAACGCTCTTCAGGAAGAGAGCACCAAGCAGAGGTGGGGCTGTCCTCAAAGCTTTGGTAAACACCCATCACTAAGATGTGACCCTCTAGAACAAGTACAATAGAAAAAAAGAGGCAAAATTATTTATGAGAGTTCAGTACGTTGTTGTGACTTTAATTTAAAATACCGACTGAATTATTTGAATTATGACTGAATTAACACTAATCTCACTAGAGGCAATAGCTGTGCCAGACTGTGTCTCCCATTCCACACTGACAGCTGACTCCAGACCATTACTGCGAGACACAGCAAGGAAGACTGTTCTACCACCTTCAGCAGCAACCACTTCTGTCTTAGCTCTGTACAGAAAAAACAAAATGAGTAAAAATACATAATGAAGATGAAGTATTAACATTATCCTGTATACTGTAAGTGTTCATCACAGTCAAAGCTTTGGATCCTTTTGGTACAACTGTAGTGATACCTGTTGAGAGTAGGTGTGATGCGAAACAAGCCAGAGGGAGCCACATTCTCCAAAACAGTAATGAGACTTTGCAGCTTGTCACCCAAACGTGCACCTCCTGTTGGGCTGGACAGGCTGACTGTGAAGGTTTCATTCACTTCAGGTTCAGCATCCAGTACTGCCCAGATCTCCAGCATCTGAAACAACACAGGTGAGAATACAAAAACTTTAAATAAATCAATAAATGTGCATGTTCTTTCAAATACTCTTGCAATTAATATTTATAACAATTAAATAACAAAAAAGCAAGTTTCCCTCACCTTAAATCTGACTTTATCCTCCAGCACCACAAGACCTTGTGCTGGTGTCAAATCGCCTTCTGCTAAGCTGCCATTGGCATCAGTGATGGTAAACTGAACAGTTACGGTGCCAAATGTGCCTTCCTCAGGGTTCCGGACCAAGTACAGCTTGGCCACACTCTCACTTAGTCCCAGCACAAATGTGGGCTCTTTCAATAAGAAATGCTTGCTGGTGTTAAAAGAAATCACACCATGTCCATCGTCACTGGCCAGGATATTTACAGTCGCTACAAAAAAATAAGAATATATCATATTCATACAGAATTTGTGACAATAAATTATCTTTCAATTCTTAACAATACATTTGTAATACTAATACTTGCACGTACAACAACAAATATAAACACAAATATCGACCTTATTTCTTGTTCTCACAGAATGTATTCAAGTAAGCTATTCTGCACAAAAGAGTAATGTGATGTATCTGATGTGATATGAGTAACAGGGCAGAGTCAGCTTTCTTATATACTGTTAAATATATTATATTATATTTTGTACAGCAAAATGTAGAATCAAGTTTCTTTGTGCTTAGCTTAAGTCATGGTTACAGCAGCATATGGTGTTTATCAGTAGCTGTGTTTTGCTGCGCTGCTATCCACATCCACATCAAAGGCCATCTGTCACCAAGTGCTTTAGCCACTAACTTGGTGTATTCTCTGGATGGGGGATCCACAGTGTTGATTAGTGTGAGTGTGAAAGTGGTGGGGTACCAGCTTTCACTCTCCCTCCTCATCCAACCCAACAGAATGCTCACTCTGCTGCTCTTTGCAAAGCATTTGTTAAGCACCACACAATAAATCCTCTGCATTTACCTAACAGGGAAGGCTCCAGTGATGTTCTTGACAATCTGCTGTGAGATTTTCACATTTGGCTCTTTTGCTTTAAGTTCTATCTTCACATATTTTCTCCAGTGGTAGTGGTACTAAGAGTTTGATGATAATGAAGTTTTGGTTCCAAATGATCAGATGACAATGATCAGTTGGTCTCTGTGCAGCTAGAAAAATGTTAGTCACCATGCCTGTCACCTGCCTCCAAATTTAGGATGCCCCTGACTATGTCAGTTATGTTCCTGTTTTTAGAGATGTACTGATGTTGTGCTTTAAAATGTCTCTTGACTATTTATTACACATTTTGTATTATTTAGTATTTGACTAAGCACTGGAAACCTTATGCGTCTCAAGCTGTTTGACCTGAAAGTCAGAAACTCTATTGTGTTCTAATCAGCCCTCATATCTACCTGTAGTATTTCTGCCCAGCTCCAGACCAGGAGAAGGTTTGGACAGGATGAGCTGGAAACTTTCAGCTCTCTCAGGAAGGATGTCATCGATGATCTGCACTTCTACAAATTTATGCCGTTCACCATGAACAAAATGGAGCATCTGGGTGGACAGAGAGGTTATCTATTTAAAAACATTATGCTGCCACATGTCAGAGAACATTTTCAGTTATTTAGGTCCAAATATAGCCAGTGTCCACTGACACTGGCTTACTGTCGCCACTGATCCAAAGCACTTCTTTCGTTTGCTTCAGAACCCGAGGAATAGTTTTACATGAGGAGTGGACTGTCTAGTTTCTCTTGACCTAGTCCTTCTGGATATTCATGCTACTAGAAATATTTTATTATGTTCTGTACAATTATGTACTTGTGGATCTGCAATACTGTAACTGGCTTACTGTTTCACTGGTATTGTAGTCCAGTCCCTGTTCAGCTTCCTGGTTCTGAGCAGACATTAAAAGAGAGACATTTCCATATGTGCCTCTGTTTCTGTAGGCCACTAGAGTCAGTGTCCCTATTGTTTCATTCACTTCATACCTGGAAAAAAGAACATATGTTAAAAGGCAAAACACTTAAAATGAAGTATGTGCAGATTAGCATGAGAAGTATGTTATTTATGGATGCTTTACTTACGTGGTGTCTGTCCATTCAATGACTCCTCTAATTCCATCATTAGCAGAAATGCTGATCTCTGCCACCAAACCATGGGTGTCTGGGGAAAGGACAATATTCAAAGAGGAAACATGACTTACTACAACTGTAGTAAGAAGTTTTAATATAAGCATCAGCGCCAACTTCAGCGCAAGTACCAATAGCTAGAGGAAACAGTAGAGGATAGAACTTCCGTCATGGCACATTTGAGCGAAGATTACAGTTCAGAAGCATCTCTTGTAAGTGGCTTTGGAGGCTGAGCAGCCAAGTTGTTTGGGTGGACTGATTTATGGCCCAATGAATAGTCTTCTCCCATTGACTGGATGGCCAAGACCCTGGGAGGCCAGCTACGGGTTTAGTTTGGCTTTCTCTCTCCCTACCACACAGTGCTACTTGGCTCCCACCAAATCCCCAGGCTTCCTCAATCATGGAAAGCATCAATCTCCCCATCCAAGCCACATAATGAATGCTGCCAAAAGGGCGGCCGTGTGTTTACTGTGTCTCCAGGCAAAAGGCCGATAGTATTCTGGGAGCCTCCAAATGCTGCTCTGCCTGTAGTATTCTGGCTACTCATCACTTTCTAAAGTTACTCATTCATAAATGGGACTGTGGTTTTTATTATGTAAAAGCAGTAGCAGCAACTACCAAACTCTTTCATGGCTCATTTTGACAGTCAACTACAATGATGCAGTTTATTGTACTACACAGGAATATTGTAAATCAAACTACTCTTTAGGCAAAGCTTGTGAGCACATGAATGTGTATTTTACCTGTCAGTGTGCAATATACAACCTCTACTCGCCAAACAGAGCAAATTATGAGAAATAGTAGAAAGACAAGAAAGAGATTTCATAAAATGACACAATATAAAAATGCAGTACATCATAATAAAGTAGAGAAATAACAATTAGAGTAGAGAAAAAACAATTAGAGAGAAATAATGAATGAATTGTAGATCGGCTCTACACTGGGAAATTAGCCCATACCTAGTTGGGGAACTGTGGCAAGAGTTGTGATGAGTACTGCTGATGTTATGTTGACCAGGAAAAACTCCTGCAACTCTGGAATGTCGTCCTAATAAAGAGAAAAAATTAAACAGATAATTTGTGCAACTTCAGCACGATAAATCATCTGACCTATCATTTTAGTTATCATGTTTTATGGGCAGAGACAATGGAACTCAGACTTTACCTCCAGTATGGTGACAGGGATGGCAACAGAAGTCTGTCCATCCTGAAGGATTACAGACCCAGTAACAGAGATGAAGTCCTGTCCTGGCTCAGCAAGGGAACCCTCTACATTAGACAGGTCTTGTAGAGAACCTCTTATAACCTCATAGGTGATATTCACTGCCCCTGTACATAAGCATTTATGTGTAATTAGTTACAAGGTAAAGCATTGCTAAGTACTGTATATAATATATTCAAATTAATAGAGTTTATCACTTAATAAATAAAATCATTTAGTGCATACGTTTGTGTTCCTAAATGGCCCACTGACCTGTGGAGGCTCCAAATTCTCTATTGACGTAGACATTTATAGTTTGTTCCCCTTCCTTTGTGGTCATCCTAAGGGATGATGGAGCAATGGTCAGAAGCCCATAGGGCTTGTCACTGGTGTCCACAGTAAGCACTGCCTCACTGCCCTGAACATCCAGGGCAGCGTAGCCTGTGACCACAACACCTATGTGGAAGTAAGCTGAATGTTAATCTGTGTAAACATTTTGAGGTATTTGTTGTTTCATGTAAAATTATCAGTTACAACAATACAGAGAGCAGATACAATACCATAAGTTTGTATGTTGGACAAGGACACTGTATATTCAGCTTTGTTCTCTGGTGTTGCATCATCAAGCAGCTGCAGGACTATGGTGTCATTTAGTTCTCCCTGGAGAAGACACATCCCACATAATTACTGGAGATATCGTATATGTACTAATAAATAGTGATTCCACCGTGAAGTCAACAATTACAACATGCTGAGCTGAATTCTGCATTGTAAGTGTTCAGCTATGAATCCACAGTAAACTGCTCAGTGACATGCGGCTAGTGTTTACCTCAGTAAAGACAAGTGTCCCTGAGGTTTGGGTGAAGGTGCGGCGTACAAGGGGACCTTGTATAGTCCAGTCCACAGTGACATTACCTAAACCTGGAGCTGTCCTCAACACTGATAAAGAAAGCCTTTCTCCTATAATATGACACATAATAAAGTCAGTCCTGGAACTTAATGCAAAAGCAACAACAATGACATATAATATGTCACTGTCCATATTTCTTGATTGGCAACATGTGAGTAAATTTAATGCAGTCCTGGTATCAGAGGAAGATTTTGCAGTACATAAACATAGACATAAATCAGGTAGGTTTGTAGAGATGATTACATTAATGGACTTCATTCATGGAGCCTCACTTACGCTGTAGACACCACTATAGGTAACTCAAGATCTCTAACTCTATCGATTCTACTCTGGGAGAGTTCAACAACTCATAAATAAATCATTTTAAGATCATAATCCTGACAACCATAGACCCCACCTAAACATAATTAGGACACATTGCTATTGACAGGGACAGTGGAAAGTGTGTAGAACATAAGATATGACAGTGCTAATCTGGTACTGACTGATTTCCCAAACACACTCACTTTTGTGTTTATTTGTTAGATGACAACTTTAACGTTTGATGCACTCTAAACACTTAGCTTACATGCACCTCTATAAGTGTGCAGATGAAGGAAAAACAATGACTTACCTTCTCTGACAATAACAGAACGAGACGTTGGATGGAATCCTACTATTCCAGCCACATTATCGTTAGCCAGGATCACTATGGTCATAGTGTCAGAGCTGGGAAGGATTCGACTTCCTCCCTCCGTCTTAACTAAACCAATCCTGAGGCTCTCGTTGTCCTCTGGCACAATATCATCTCTGATGACTATCTCTATTGTCTTCTTCAGGTCACCTGGAGGCAAATTGGATAAATGTATGTCTAACACATGCTGATGTTATTTTAATGCTCCTCAAGTGAAGACCTTTAAAACAGCAGGAACCCCAAAATGCACTGGACCATTAGGATACTGTCCAGAATACTTCATTCGGATAAAACCTTTTTAAAGTTATTTATAAAATACAACCACATATAATTGTTAATCAGTGAGTAAGTGACATACCATCAAAGACCAGAGTCCCTCCAGTCCCGGTGAAGTCCACATCTGGTGTGGCTTTTCCTCCACTCAAACCTTCAACAAAACTCCACTCCACGGTGACAGTCCCCAAGTTGCCACCTCTCCTCTCTATAACAAGGGGAACCACAACCATAGGCTCTTCGCGAACCTCTAGGTAGAGCCCCTTGTTAGTGGCACTGGGACTCAGGCTGTATATCAGGAACACACCAAATGCATCTCCATTAATGCCTATGGTTACCATAGCTTTGTCTGGCTGGCCAATTGAGGGCAGGTTCTTCTGTGCCACAGTCAGATTTATCAGCTCTACCTTCAAACAATACATGAAGAATGTTTTTATTAACACAGTTTAACATAAAATAATTGACAAATAATATAGAACACATGTAAAATGCATTATACCAAATAACATGTGTGTTTACCTTTAAGATTTGTATGGAGAAGCTCTCATCAATTTCAGGGAATGTATCACTCAAGATTGGGACTGTGAGGTTGGCGATCCCTGACCCATATTCCATGAAAGCACTTTGAGCTGTCACAGGAGTGTAGTCGCTCCCTGCCACAGCCCGGGTACTTAACAGGACAGCAGTTGCAGTGACATTTTTTACGTAAGTCATAACATGAGATTTAGAAGTCAGCTGGTCAGACCCAGAAGCTACCCATGTGCAGGATGCAGGGGTCAACCCTGATGACAGCGAGAAGGCCTGGCAGGACTGCTCTCTCAAACAAGCGGCGGCACACGCAGCCAGAGGGTCCGCCTGACCAGTGATGTTAACTGTTATAAAGGAAGCAGTGGATGGGATGCCTGCTTTTGGGAGGTTATAGTACATCACCAGTTTCTGGCCAGTGGCCTGAGCCAAGCCTACGAGGTCAATCTCAGAAGTGCTGTACAAAATTTCCAACTGACCAAAGTAACCACCACTGGAATAAAGGCATAGGAAAGGCTGATTAATATGAGTTGTGGGACACAAAAGAAATCATTAAAACTCTTACTGCAGAGGAAAATAATAATTAAAGTACCTCCTGCGGATAGTAATATTGGCTCTATATACTCCCTCCAATGGCTCCTGAACACGGTAAACAGACTGTTCAAAGTACACCGTCCCATATGGGTTGTCGTTAGCAGGCACTATTATGTTAACTGCTGTTTCAGCTCCAAGGTTTCCTCCATTACTGGCACCAGTAAGCTCCACCTTAATTATCTACAATTGACAAAATAAAATGTCCAACTTAAATTTAGGATGTATAATTTCACATAACTCACAATGGCATTTTTACTGTCAGCTCCTTACCTCAGTTATTTCAGGTACATCGTCAGCAAATATCTCCAATTGGAGTGTCTTCATGGTCTCTCCAGGGGCAAATCTCACCTCTCCTGAAGTAGGTCTGATGTCCCCCACTGCTAGATTACCATTAACAGTGGCCTGCCATTGGACTACCACTGTGCCAATAGTACCAGCATTACGCAAAATAGAAACTGTGACCTTGGTGGAGTTAGATGCTGGTTCCTCTATGGTAACTGGAACAGCCTGAAAGACTAGATACAAATAAAATCAAGTTAAAAATGTAAAATTTAAAGATAGTCCAAAATTAGATCTGCAAACTGAATCATCCATTATCCAGGATAATGCCTACTAACCAAAGGCACCAAAAGGGTCATCGGAAGGCAGTATGGTGATGGTGGCACGTGTGGGCTCCCCAAGGAGAGCTCCTCCAGTGGTCTGGTTGATCAGCTCAATGAGAAACTTCTCCTCCAGCTCAGGGACCATATCATTGATAACATAAATGGGTACAGATTTACTGGACTCTCCTTCCAGAAGGACAACATCAGTGGATGCCACGCTATAGTCTTCACCTAAGATAACACATATGCACTTAGACATGGACATGACCTGTCAGTTTACATGCAACGCAGAAGGAGAGTAATGTTTGAATCCATGCTCCATATCCAACACTTACTGACTCTGGCCGTCAAAGGTACTGCTCTGAACTTTACAGATACGTCAGCAAAAATCCCTCCTGTGCGTGTGACATTTATTATAGGCCCCACATAGTGCTCAGCTACACTGACTGCAGAGGCAGACAGCTGGAGGACTCCAAAGGCACTGTCGCTGGCCTCCACTATCACCTGGGCTACAATGTCAGTCCTGGGGCCCAGAGAAGGGGAGTTGGTAACTAGAAGGAAGAAGATTCATAGATTCAGTGCAGTATGGTTGAAGCATAATAGTAAATGAATTCACCTCAGTGAGGCGTAAGTGCCATTATCTTACTGAGCCTCTCCTGCTCCCCTTTGATGAGTTGAACACTAATCAATGTCACAAACACTGCCTCGTTTCTTTCTGGATCCTCATCATCCAGCACTCGGAGGGTGATGTTTGCTTCCCTCTGATTGGCCAAAAATACAACAGAATCCTGGAGGGGAAGAAAATCCCGTCCCTCAGTGGCTCTGTCAACCCCAGGGGTCTTGTAAGGTTCTGGATCTGCCACATTTAGTGTCCCATACGTAACTCGCACCTACAACAAATAAAATAGAATGATGATTTGTCACATGTGGGAATCTATCATTCTGATGATTTGTTTATTTATTTCAAAAATAAAAACCAGAATCCTAAGTGGCTTTTATTTCCATTAGGTTTCTAAACCTTCTACAGTAGGACGCACCTGACCCATCAGTCCTCTTTGTCGCAGGATGGTGAGGGTGACAGTTGTGTCAGCTTCAGGAAGTTGGACAGACCTTGTTCTATTTGCAAATACAAAAACACCATATGGATTGTCGCTGGCGAGCACAGTCAGAGATGCGCATGCTTGGGCGCCCAGGCGACCATGGGAAACGTTAATCAGGGACACGTTAAAAATCTTGTCTAACTCAGGGATGTCATCCTCAGCCACATTGATGACAATGATCTCTGATTTCTGACCTACACCAAAGGTGATGTTGCCAAACCTACTGAGGAGCTCCCCCTCAGACCTGGGATCAGCCTCCCAGTACACAGTTACATTGGAGAAGTCCCCAAAGGACCGATCCACCTGGGTGAGAAAGTAAAATCAAAACACATGAATAAAGCAGGACCAATATTAACATATTGAGTTGTTGATGCAAACACAAGGAAACACCTATCTCCTTGCGTTTCACGTAGTTTAAACTCTGTATTACACTAACCTCCAATATCACAGAGCTGCCTCCATCCTCAGGTTCTGTCCCATTAATAAAAAGTGATTCAGGACTAAACTGAAACACCCCATGGGCATCATCAGAAGCCGCAATGGTCACTGTGATGCGATATGCCACTCCCAAGTTGGCTACACACAAAGTACAAGAAATGGACCTCTGTTAGTATTTGATAATAGATTTTGTTCCAATTTGAAGTAAATAAAAAATATGCAATGGTCAGAAAAAAGCTAATGAAAATATCCAATAATCCAATATTAATGCAAAACTTCCTTTAACTAAATAAAGTGATATTAAAGTCAAGAACATCAGACTGAAACGGCAGCTTCATATTGTTTGATAGATTGTTTTAGAAAAGGTGACAGCAGCCCAAATTTAGTGTGAGACACGGCTGTGAAAAGCTATTTGCTTTTCCCACATTACTCTTCTTCAGTTCTCACAGAGGTCATGGTGCAGTGTAAATACAACGCATAATTAACCACACATACACTTGCATACACACACGGTGTGTATATGCCTGTGTGTGCGCTTGTGTTTACATGCACTAAACAGACAGATGACTTGTTTGTGTGCTTTGTCTGACCCAACTCAAATCTGAATAGTTCAGTTCAAAGATTTCAATAATATCAGCTTAAGAGCAAAAAGACATATTGCTTATAATGTTTGATGACATACTGTACAATTATTAGCACCAAAAAATAAATATAATTCAATATTAGATTACAAAGTTGATTGTTAGCAACAGCAGCATGTCATGTGATGCCTAATAGAACTTGACTTGGCAAACTTTCTTTAAGTTCTAACTTAAAGTTTTCAAGTTTTCAAGCTAAGGAAGTCCAGTTGCCACTGAACAGCACGTTTGAAATAACTATTACCTGGATTACTGACAATCTTCACAGACATGAAGTGTAAATGAATGAAGGTAAGCAGCAGTTCAGGAAGTAAAGAAGGGGGGAGGGGATACTTACCATGGTGGTAAAAGGATGGAAGGAGGAAGTCAGATTCACTCTCACCACTACCACTTCCTTCACTACGCAGAAAGTGATCCACTGATGGATCACATATGAGGATCAAACAAGTGCCACACCAGAGGAGTAGACATTCAAGGAAAAATAGGAAGAAGGGTTTGTAGGGAGACACACAGCACAGAAAACACACAAAAATACAACAAGAATAGGCCACAAGGGTCAATTCAGTTCAAAGATAAGTGAAAGAGGATTCAACTAAAAATGTAATCAACAGAAACTGTGGAAAGTCTCAAAATATATCAAAATCTGACTAACTCTAATCTTCGTTTTTATAAGTAGTCGTGATTTTGGGCACAAATTTCTCACCTCCTCCATCAGGACTGTAGAGCTCCACTCTAAAACTCTTGTCCAGCTCAGGGACAGGGTTGTCTACAATGGTCACATTGATGAACTTGAACCTTTCCCCTGGAAGAAAATCCAGCATGCCCTCTGAGTCCTGAAAGAATTAGGAATCAGGCAAAATGTACTATTTTTTCCTCTGCTTATTGATTTACTGTTACATGATCAGAGTGCATGCATACATTAGATTAAAAAGTGAAAACCAACCTCATAGTCCTCAGGGCTGGATGCTGTGAAGGGGGTTGTCCTGTATCCTACCATGACCCTTCCCAAAAGGCCTTGGGCTCTGGCAACCAGCAGATGGATTTGTCCTGCTTCCTCTGAAACAGTGATATGGGCAGGTTCTAATGCTGGAGGTATCAACCCCCCTCCTGGGGGGCTGGGCTGAAACTGCAACAGGCCTGTATCATGGAAGGGCGAGTGTGTGGCATAGTGATGGTAAGAATAAAGGAAATGCAGAGAGAAATGAGAATGTATTGAGAAGGAAGGGGCATGTGTGATAGATATAGGAGAGCAGGGAGTAGGCATAAAGCACAGAGGAAGGAGAAACTTGTATTTACATTTGGTCAAGCCATTATGCCACTTATGACAACATACTTTACATACATTTTGCTTATTGCTAAAAGTATTTAGACTGAAAGTACAATTGCACTGTTGTTTGAGTAGGTGAGTGTGTACCATAGGGGTGGTCATTAGCTTTAACAGTGACAGTGTTGGCAGAGTTATTTGGGTCGATGCTTGCGCCACTGGTGGGGGTGGAGCCCGGCTTCCCATCACCTGACTCAGCTGACACCAATTTGACCTGAAAGGACTCTGCCAGCTCTGGGAGGTTATCATCCAACACCAGCAGGTTCAGTACCTGAGAGAAACATGCATACATTAATTTCATTTTCTAATCCAGGCAGCCTGCTTGACATTATTTATATTTCATTCCCTATTAAGCATTGATTTAGATTAGCTTTTTTATTATTATTTTTGTAAAACGTGTCTCTCCTGTGTGCTGCAGGCAAACACTATAAGGTTAATTGTCAATTAACACTTGTTGACAGTAAATTCACAAATATCCAACCACTAGATGGGGCTGGTTATCAAGAAACACTAGAACTGGGTGACAGTAAGTTACTGTACTAAATGGAACAAATGTAGACAGTGTGTATACAGTGCACATCAGGTACATCATATTTCCTTTTACCCAATGAGTGAGTGCCCTGAGTGATCTTGGATAAAATCAGAGATGGTTCCCCAGTTCACGCAAGATCACATTAACATAAATCCAACTGTTGAGTCACTGTCACACACCTCAGAGCGCTGACCAGGCATGAAAAAGACAGCTCCGATGGCATTAACAAAATCCGGCTGGGCTGGCGTCACACTGTCCAAGCTATCCAGCTGGGTAACGGTGTAGTTGACATAAACGCGGTCCAGAGATCCTCGCATACGCTCAATCACACAAGAGATAGTTGAGCCCTCTTCAGTGGTCTGTGAGAACAAACATTTTAAACAAAGATCTTAAAAAATGTCAATGAATTCACCACTGTAGAAAGAGATTATTACTAAGTGCATCTAACAGTAGTCACTTTCTGCATATTTATATTTTAAATTAAATACTTTTACCAACTACTTTAATTGCCCATCGAATTCCAGCACAGTACTGATGTGATTTAATTTTTTATCCCCAGTGGGTCTAGGATATAAAGAAGATGCTATGGTTCTGATGGAATTCCATCCCCAGCACTGCCACCTGTTGTACTGATAGAAACAAGGAACAAGATCTCCCAACTCCCGATCCACGTCTACAGGAATGCCTTGACTGGCAGACCTTCTGCAGCCTTACCAGCTGTCGCTCTACCTGAGAGGAGCCAACATGAGAGCCCACGCAGACAATCCAAGTAAAAAAGGGAGAGCATGTTCACCATGCATGAAGACTGTTAAAATATGCAGCAGGATGGGTCCTTATGAACCAATGGTTTTACATTATATGCACTTCTACGCATATGTTTTCTCCGTAGACACAACTAAGTGATGACACTAACAAATGCCTCACAATGACCATACTGATACAAGCTTATTCAGGAGATTCATGATTTATTCTAGATGGGCAGTCTGGTTTAGATAAAAAAGGGGCTATAACAACTGCATTGTCTGCAAGGTACTTACAGAAATACTTTCTGTAAACAAATGTGGTCCACTAAATGCCACTGATTAAACTTACATCAGGTATGCAGGGACCGGTGAATCCAAAAAGCCCATTGGCATTGTCACTCTTCATGACTCGCAAAATGGCAGTGGGTCTGGGGAAGGTGAGGCGGGCTCCACCTTGCACTGCCACCAGCTGTAGATAAAACACTTCCTCTCCCTCCTCCTCATTGTCATCCCTGACCTCCGCTACAAATGACTTCTGCCTCTCATCCTGCCGGTATCGTAGGTACCCTGAGATGTTGCGCAGGTCTGTCTTAGCAGGCTGGGTGTGAAGCTCATGGATGTGGCTGCGGTTCAGCTTTACATGGTACAAGCGAACGTCCTGGAGAAGGCCTGTGTAGCGCTGTTTGCCATCAGGATCTGCTCCAATAAACAGTGATGCAGAGCCTGAAATGGAATTATCAAATATACAATTGAGCAATATTTTAGAGCTAGGGAAAAAAAAAGAAATTATTATTGTGCAGAATATGATTGACAGATATTATTGCCAAAGACAAATGGTTGTACAGTGTACATGGATTTAAAACACAATCTTAATTAAAGCCACCAAGTGTGTGTCTCTTTCTTATTTCTTATTTATATACTTACAACTGTCACATCTACTGTTTCATCTACTTCTAGAAAATGGGACAAATGCAGGAAATCTGCTACAATGAGCAAGTATAAAGGCCTGACACAAAGAAATACATCTGTGGGTTGAGTTACCAGTAACAGACAATTACATATGACACGACTGATGGTAATGTATGTATCTAGTTTGATTGAAGTTAGCCAAAGAGGCATTAGGATACTACCCTCTGGGAGTGTTTGTTCCAATACAAGCTGCCACTATTGTCTCCATTAATTAGAGAAAAAAGAAGAAAAGAAGATGCCGACTGATTCTCTTTGGTAGTAACAATATCCAGCAGTGCTGAGGCTAAGTGGTCACTCAAGCATTACAGAGTCCCAGTTGTCCTGAACAATGAGGAGTCGACAGAGAGGTAGGTGTGCCTGTGCGTGTGTGTGTGAGTGTATGAATTTGCATTTGTGTGTCAGTGTGCATGTGTACAACATTTCTTTGCAAAAAGTTCATCCGAGACAGTCAAACAAACCGAGCAACTCACCATCAGCAATGCCCTCTCCTTTAATGCTCTTCAGCCCACCAGGAATAGGGTTCCCATTCAGGAAGAACTCAATAATCCCATCATCCACGGTAATGATGATGTGTAACCATGTATTATCCTCTACAAACGTCTCAGCACTGGCCCAGGCCACCTGAGTATTGTTTGATCCGGTTAATGTATAGTACAGCATCACTGTAACATGAGACATATTAGTATGGATCTTCACTCCATAATACAACGTCCCATTCCTCATTCCTTTGGATACTATGAAGCCATCAGTGTTAGGGCTGGGTACTAGCCAAGCAGAAAAGGTGAAATTGCCAACAGCAGCAGGTCCATCTTCAGGGGGGATGGTACCATAAGCTCCTGGGAGACCAGAGAAAAACCACGTGTCTGTGGCTGAGTGTTGTCGCCTGGCATAAGGCCTGAGTTCAACCTCATCTGGGAAGGAGGCTAGAAGGATCAGGTCATCCATCAGAGGGAGGCCGTGCGGAAAAAGACCCGAAACAATCTCCCAGGAAACCCGCACATCACCAAAAGTACCCTGCTGTCGGAGGATGGTAAAGGAAGTGACATCAGTCATATCATCCACTGAGAGCACGTCTTCGGCTACTTCTTGGTTCAGGCTGCTGTCAGCAATGGCAAAAACACCAAATGGGTCATCATTGAAAGGGATGACAACCGAGGTATTCAGAGAAGCGTTAGCCAGTCGTCCCCCTTCCCCTGGGTAACCACCTTAAAGAAATTGTAAACAAAAGCTGAATAGTTTATCAAGCTAAATTATACATGAAACTCATCCTTCACTATATAGAATCTAGATACTGTAAATATCTAGAGCATGATAGCTCAGTGGGTAGGGCAGTCGTCTTCAAACCCAAGGGTGACCGGTCCGATTCCCAGACCCAACAAGCTAAAATGCTGAGGTGTCCTTGGACAAGACACCAATACCCCGACCCTTGGCGCTTCACAGAGGCAGCCTGTCCACAAGGAATTTCCCCAAGGGATTTCCCAAGGGGATCAATAAAGTACCAATTCTATTCTATTCTTCTATTCTAACCTCAGTGTTTGTATTCATTTTAATCTCAAAGTCAACAGAGAATCTTCCTGTATCTGTAAATCTGACAAATCACTTTACAGCGTCTTAAACTCACCTGAGATATTAACCAGTCTGAGGACAAAGAATTCATTGAACTCTGGAAGCTTATCAGAGATGGCCTCCAAGACAATAGGTTTGCTCACATCCCCTGTAGTGAAGATGATGAAGCCAGATGTGTTTGTAAACTCCTGGTTTTCCTTTAGAGGAGTCACTGAGTCATTAGCAAAGAGCTTCCAGAAGACTGTAACATTACCAAAATGGCCCCTTTCACGTAGGACACTGGGACAGAGGAGAAACGTATGTCAATAACAAAGTAAAAGTCTCCAAAATGATATTTCAAATAATAGGTTTAAATTAGAAAGGCCATAATGAAAACTCAAGTTAACTCAAAATATTTTGCACAAAACAAAGATGAATCGAGAACCCTTACTAAAAACCACTGGTCTTGCCCTCTTCCACAGGTTTCTCTATTGATTCCAGGGAGAAAATCCCATTGGCATCATCATTGGCCTCAATCACCACAGTAGCCGTGTGTGCTCCATACACAACGGCGTCTCCTATATATAAACAGGCATAGTGTCAGCTTAGATCAGGCACATTTGTTGATCTAACGCCAAATGTGTTTTTGCAACCTGTTTATTCAAGCTGCTAAATCAGATACAGTACACTCACATAAAAAAGATAGAAAGATAGATAAACAGTAAAATAATTGCACTGACCATATTGTTGTTGTCATGCTAATTTTTCCATGCAATAGGGGGAGGGTGTCTCATTGACATAACACACTATAACTATGGCAACCAAGCCCAGGAGGCCTTCTTATTTAGCTGAAATAGCAACCTCTCACAAGAGTATATTTCAAGTTGCCAGACTACGACTATCCTGTTATAAGTATGCAAATCCGCTCATAATTAAACAAGCAAGGTAGAACGTGTCAAGGTCCCAGAATTTAATTGACTTCTAACATGAGGGTTATTGACTTTTAACACGATCCCTATATAAAGGACAATATCCTACTACACTCTACTCCAATCAGTATGCCAATCACTAAATGGAGAGAGGCCAGCAGAGTCTGTCTGTCTTTGTGTCTTTGTGTGAAAGTCTGGAGTCTGGTAATTAAGGTCCTATTGGGGCCAACCGGTCATTCATTCCCATTCATAACACACAATATTAGGATTAGGAATGTTACCATAGACATTATGAAATAACTCAGCTACTCTTGTCTGTACATGTACACCTGGCATTAAGCTGAGACATGATAAGATACGAAAACAATTTATGCTGATTCACAGACCAGAATTCATAGAAGATACCTTTACAATATTCAGTACACACTCATGCTAACCATGTTTGTCAAAGGAAGTCGATACTCACCAGAAGCATTGTAGAGAACAATATATAAGGCTTCATCAGTCTCTGGTATGTTGTCTTCCTGCACGGCCACAGATATATTCTTCATCCATTCACCCACATTATAAACTAGCAACGTGTCATTACTCAGCAGGGTTACGTCATCTGGTGATGCATCACCGTACTCCACTCGGTACATCACTGTGGCAACAAAGTCTGCCCGACCTGCCCTAACAATGGTGAGGTTGGCCACCTCCCCTTCACGAAGCCGGACAACAACAGGTTCTGAGGTGAGAGTGAGAAAACCAGAGGGAGGCAGGATGAGTTAACGGGTGAAGCTATAATATACCAATATATTGTTACTGTCTATCAGAGAACCCTTCATTTAGAGTTAAAACATACCAGAAAAGTAAATGGGGTCATCATTCTTATTAATGCATAAACGTGCACTGAGACTGTTTCCAAGTCTTGCTCCACCTGTAGCATTCAATAGGACAATGGTGAAATTCTCCAAGTCTTCTGGGATCTTAAAAAAAAAAAAATCAAAATGAAAACAAGGAAACGTTATTTAAATATAAATATATGGACTGAAAAAGACAAAGAAGTTCAAAGCCAGGTTCTAGTTTATATCATTACCTCATCAGGTACAGAGAAGAGAGTGAGATCTTTCAGGTATTCCCCCTCCTTAAAAGTGATGTTCCCCTGTAGGGGGCTGACGTCGCCAGACAGAGCTGGCTCCAAGACCCATGAAACAGACACCTCTCCAAAAGTACCCCTGTTCCTAACTACAGGGTACAGGGCTGAAGAGAAATTAGAACAGAGAGATATGATTTATTGACTTTTTTATATAGAACATGATATTCTATCTTTTTGACTTTTTCTGAAGTTTTTAGTTGCACACATCACACAGGTGATTCACTAAAGCCTAAAAGAAGCTTTTTGTTTCTCCCTGTTAAAAACAATCTGAACATTAGACATCATCACTGTGTTGGACCTAATGTTCTTACTCTACAAGCTGATCTTTAACAACAATCTGAAGTTTATCTCTGCCAAAAACACATTTTGCACTATACGAACAAGACAGAAGCAACTAATTGTGCATATTTTAATGAATTCACATGTAAAAGTAATTTAAAATGCAAACTTTAGTCCAACTCATCCCACATACACACAAACACTGTCATTCACTTCAATTAGATCCATTTAAGGGTCAATGTGATCCCACTTGACACGCAAAAGTACCACTATTATCTAGTTTTGTCTAGTACCCTGGTGCATTGTGCTGCCTTTGCTCTCATTGATGGTCACTGTCAGTCCTGATTGGTTGAACTCAATGACCCCAAAGGGGTCGTCGTTTTTCCTCACTGTAATGTTGACCTCTCTGTTGTTGCCTAGGCGACTGGGTGGAGTGCTGTGGCTACTAAGTACCACAGTGTAAGTCTCGTCCAGCTGTATGTACACACAAAACACACACATGGTTTTCATGTAGCAAAAAACAGGTTTAAAATATATTCTTTGTAGTTTTCTATTGAGCAAATACTAAGTTTGAGATACGTTTTATCACTATGTACATTGCAGATATTTCTATGTATTCAGCAGTATCTGTCTTGTTTCAAGAGGCACACTTTCTGAATGAAATTATAACTTAACTTGTTAAACTAAAACGTACAACATAGGGACCTTATTTGGTAGTGAAGGAAAGTAATTTTATGTGAGCGAAAAAGGTTAACATTACGGTGACTGTGCTCTTACCTCAGGTACCCAATCAGGCCTTGCAACCAGTGCCACCACCACCTCTCTCTCCCCTGGTTTGAACTCCAGGATGCCTGTACCACCATAGAATTCAGTGTTGCCTGAGGGCATGACAGCGTATCGTACCAGCTGTTTGAGGAGCTGTCCCTGGGCTCTGACAACATGCAGCTCCACAGCTTCACCCTCCTAGGTTTAAAATATAAAAAATGCCAAGTAAGAAAATGACAAGAAGTTGGGTTTAATGTACATATATGCATGTATGTACATAATGAACTATTACTTCATAATGTTTGTAGTTAAACTTTGACTTACATTGATCACCCAGGGACCTCTGGAGAATGGTGAGAACTCAAAGACTCCCCCAGGGTCATCGTTCTCCATGATGACAATCTCTCTGCTGGTGAACCCAGCTTTTAAGATCTGATTCTTAATATTACTCCTGAAAAAAATACACACATCCTATAAGCAATATAAAGATACAGATGTAATGTGATTATAATAATGAGTGACCAGAACTAAAACAAAGCAAAAGCAAAACATTTGTCACTTCACCTTCCTCAATGAGGGATTGGAGCATGTTGCCTTCATGAAGCAGCAGTGACCAGAAACATCTAAAATGAATGTTTCTTCAACTTTAAATTCAACTTCTAAATGTATTCCTTGTATTATGTGGTGCTCTTTCATTGTTGGTTCCATATATTAAAGTCCTGCTGTTAAAACCACTTAATCACAATGTCAATCAACACTTTGCCTGCATATTTATTGCTCCAGAAGGGGTGTGTGTATGTATTGAGAAAACTGGAGCCAAGAAAGCATAACATAACGGGCAAATTAGAGACAAAGACAAGACAGAATGAAGCACTCCAAACAAACAGTCAGAGCCAAGGCACTGCATGCATACAAACACTGACATCTTTAAAAGAGTATACAATCAAGCCTGGTTAAAATAGAGCAAAACATGTAAAGAAGATTCTCTATTTACTCCCAACAAGCACCCTCTTTTGGATTCCCTTTTTTCACACCATTGCAGAATTCCCCACCTCATCCCAGTCCCCATCATCCCCACACCAACCAAAGACCCCAAAAAATTCTGAAGTAGGCCCTTCTCTGAAAAACAAAGTCCTGATTCACGCCACATAAAAGGCCCAGGTTCACTCCACTCTCCACTTACCCAAAGTACACTATAAAGTGTGCAGTCTCCACCCTGCATGGGAAGAGTGGGAGGGAGAGAAAGTCGCTGTTCTCATCAGAACATAGACAACAGAAGAACCCACCCCCAGCCACCACTACCACAAACACACACATATATCTCAAGACAAAACATATAGAACAGATGGACGGAAAAAGGACGAATGGGATAAGATAGACTCACTCCGCCTTTTAAATCCCTCTGGACTCAAGTGTTGTATAAGTCGCCTCTAAAACATTACATAATATCAGTTTCAGACTCTAAATCCCCAAAAGTTATTGTTACAGTTAGTTAGGCCTTGTTGATAATACCAACACAAGAACTTTACATGTTAGTCAACTATAACTTTTCCTTATGTTTAATAGTCCTACCTATCCAGAGTAAGCAGTAAAGTCTCGTTGACTTCCGGGATACTGTCAGCCATCACAGTGAAATTGACCGAGGCATCACTCTGCCCAGAGAGGAAAACAACTGAACCACTTAGAGGCTTGAGGTCATTAGAAGTTACATCTTCCCGATTGGCTCCAATTGGCTGAAGACTCCAGAAGACTACTGCCTGGCCGTCTGTCCCATCACGCTGCAGAGGAAGGCTCACCTGCACCAAATGACAGTAGAATTAACAGCTTCTATATGTACACATATGCTTGATTTCTGACATCGTACATGGTGACTAAGCAGTCAAGCAACTTAAGGTCTTAACTGAACTCTAACTGTACTAATGTTAAAAACAGGGGTCATATCTTACCATGCTAGTATTGCTGTCCTCCGGTTCATAAACCACCACTGTGGTGTTACTTGTAAAACCAATTTCTCCGTTAGCAATGTCAGGGGTGACAGTTAAGGTCAGGTTTTGAGGCCCCGCAAACCTCGGGCTGTTTGAAGGAATTGGGGGGTTTATATTAATCAGCTCCAGCGTGTCCAACTAGGAAGTAGAAGAAACAAATAAATTATTAGATGGCTTAAATGGACTTATAAGAGTATGTGTTTAAGACAACACCCTGAAACATAAAACACTATCTATCACTCACTATCACTTAGAAAGATGTGCTCCATTAACTAACGCTTTTATGTTTGTGTACAGTACAAATGTGTAAAAGGGTTAAGTGTGTGGTGTGACTATGGTTCTACACAAAGTAAGTTTAAGAGCTAGGCGGTGTTGTTAGCATGGACATCTGAGCAAATGCCATAGCAACATAGTAGATTTAAATACCATTCACACATGCAAATGAGGCAGTTAAAGCCTGGATGGCACTGATTGGGTCAGAAGTAGAAACACAGATAGAAAGAGCATATTTTTGGACAAAATGTTGCTGCGATTACAACAAGAAAAATCATAAGGTCATGAAAAGTAACAGAAATGTACAAACAAATGTATATAACTTATATTTGGCTCTATACCTACTTTACATCCTTGTTACCTGTATTAAGAAATGAGCTCCATTCTGCAGAAATGCATCATTCCTGATGGGCAGTATAACATGGACCATCCGCTCACGGGTAAATACCACATTAACAGACCTGCTAACATTCAGAATCTGGTCACGGGCCAGTGCTGGATCTATTGGACCTGCAGGAATGTAGAGGGCGGTGAGGGTCATAGACACATCACCCAGTGTGCCACCATGTCGCAGAAAATTTAGTGACAGGAAACGGCCCTCTGGCTGGCTATGGATTCTTTGCTCTTTTGCTGGGTCAAACTGAAAAAGTCCATAGACATCATCACTGTCTTGGATGTAGAACACCATCTGAGGAAATAATGGAAGAAGACCAAATTAATGTTGGGAAATAAATGAACAAATCAACAAAAGAAAGAAGAACTAGGTATAACATACATGTTGACTGATGAAAGAATGACACAGTGTTATAGCTAAGCTGATGAACTATACTTACTGTTTCCTCTTAGTCTGCAGTACCAAAGGCCCCATCAATCAAATTAATTGTTGAATTAAAGTCATGTTTAAATTGAGTACAACTGGTTGTATAAATCTTTTCTTTCCTTGAGGATAATACGCTTTCACAGGTTTGACACGTCTACTATGCCTATGCAGTGGGAGTGGAGCTTTATGCTGTGAGGAGATAATTGCAAAAAAAGCCCAAATTTACCATTATTACTTTGTTGTGTATCCTGTTTTTGTGTTACTAAGGGTATACTGTGGGTAAGAAGAAGAATAAAGCAGAGGTGAGGAACAGAAAAAAGAGAAGCAACAAGAGAGACTAAAAGTAGTAAAACAGAGCCCTGAGCTAACTTTAGAAAGGCATCCCCTTTAATTAACTCTGCTAAGACTGTTAGAGCTGTTTTCACAAGGCTCATTTATTCTCCTAAAG
Organism: Ctenopoma multispine; assembly: GCA_034779795.1. Classification (NCBI taxonomy): domain Eukaryota; kingdom Metazoa; phylum Chordata; class Actinopteri; order Anabantiformes; family Anabantidae; genus Ctenopoma; species Ctenopoma multispine. The sequence goes on along the minus strand of JAUYWH010000027.1, from coordinate 9,011,710 downwards.
CCGTCAGACGCACTGCCTGGCAAATCTACAGTAGCTAATTTACAGGTCAGTATATATGTGTGTTTGCGTTTTTAATGTGTGACTCAACATTAATGACAATTAACAATAATCAAAATGTTCTGCTGATAAATCCTCAAGGAATATGAGCTGAGCCAACTCTCTCCGCACACAAGTCTCAACACTAACTCAAGTCTCACAACTTGAGTTAGTGTTTCTGGTGTGTTTGACCAAGAGTTTGGGGCTCATTTCATGCCTTGACCATAAACAAGACTTAGATTAGCCCACTGCTTTCACACATAGCCAAAAAGCTTGGGGAAAGATGGAACCTATAAAAACCTGTCACCACTTCACCCACGCTTTCTAAAAAAAACACACAAAGACACCACACACAGAGTGTGCATGCTGCTTCCGCTTTGTTTTCATTCAGCCACATTAAAGGAACACCCACAGAGCCAAGTGACACAAAGGGCTCGACTTTTGAAAAATGTGCCAAGTTTGCCACTGTACCTCACTGTAGGTCACACACAAACACACACACATGCAAAACACATGCACAACATCTGGAAGACACATCCCACAAGTGCAGACTTTTCTTCTCTCCGTCACAAGCCCATAACCACAACACAGAATAACAAATATATATTTTCCTGAGGTATATCACAAGATGTCTTCCAATCTCACCTCCATGGGTTCATCAACCTCTGCATTTCCAGTTACAGTATTGGGCAGCAGTTTGAGAAGAAAGGGTTCTGCTTCTTCAGGTTGATCATCTGCCACAATATTTATTGGAATTATAGCAGTCACTTGACCGGCAGCAAATGTCACTGTCCCTGCCGCAGGCCTCAAATCATCTGACACCGGGGCGTGATCACTGGAGTTTCTATTAATGGTCCAGTTGACAGACACAGCACCATAGCTGCCTCCATTTCTTACGATAATGATGCCATCAAATCTGTGGGAGTAAAAATCTGTGTCATTTTTTTTCTTTTTGTTATAATATATTAGCACTTAAATTTAATGAGCATGAACACAACATAATAGCTGTCGTCTTTGTTATCAACCTCAGTGTCTGATCTTCGTTGATGGAGATTTGTTGAATGACTGCACTGCTGCTGATTGACAGGACACCATGAGGCTTATCATTGGGCTCAATCGTCACTAGCATAGCATTGGGAGATTCTACCACAGCATCTCCTCTGATGGTCTGTTTCAGCAGGACCAGTTGGAAGGATTCTGCAATTTCTGGCATGTTGTCATCGCTGATGTTGAACAGCAGGCTAATCTTGTAGACATATGGAGGGAATGTAACACTTCTGACTGGCTGTAAGTCGAAGAAATCCACAGCTGGTGTGGCACTGCCCAGTCCTTCATTGCTCACCACCATGTAATCTACAGAGACCTAAACACAGTATATTTCAGATATTTAATATACAGTACATCTGTTTCTGTATGTCTGTTTCTTCTGCTGAAAGATATACTGTTAAAAATATATTTCATATAGTCAACTGTAAATATATATTTAAAGAGGTTGTTTGTTGTTTGATATAAACTTACCGTGCTGTCAACAGAGCCAATGATTGGCCCATCCTCAGTCAATCGACCGCGGATCACATTAAGGGCAATGACTCCAGCAGACTCTTGTACCGCCATGATAGATTGTGAGAACCGCAGTGGACTGTCATTACGCCGGATTCTTAGCTGGACACTGCTGGCATTGGGACTGAGGAGAGCTCCACCTGCCACACCCGTTAGCCTTACTGAAAACACCTCATCATCCTCTGGGATCTGGTCAACAGACAAAGACGAGTATATTCAAATTTCACTCAGCTGTATCAAAACTCTCAACATATAACTTAGAAAAATGAGAAACAGAAATTCATTATGTTAGGCTTTGTAGTCCTACAACACATTTCTCAAATGTATAACCTTGGTCAACCAAATAAACAAAACTGACAATGTCAACATAGAGACTGTGAGAATAAATAAATATATATGTGAGTTATGTTTTTTCAGTTCACCCTTTTTGAGAGTTTGTTAGCCTTGTCCTTGTGTTGTTGTTTTCCTTGCCGTTCCCCCCTGCAGTTTTTCCTCCATCTGGAGTTTTTTTAATATGATCTAGACTTTCTCCTGTACATGCCTGTTTTTCTTTTGTTTTCTTAACCACAGCCCCTGTATCATGAGTGACTTATTAAGACTATTCAATACCTGATCATCCTGGATGTAGACAGTGAATTGCACCACAGCCTTTCCTACAGGGATGGAGATGTTCCCTATGTCTGGACTGAGATCCTCAATGGCAGGGTTGGGACCCTCTGAAATCTGAATAAGAGGAAACACACTGATGTTTTAAATCTGACATGCATATATACTATAGATGGATTTTAAAATACCATTAATATAGTGCATATAACATTTTAATTATCCACCATGAAATTAGATGTAATGAAATCATCATATGTTCTAGTATTCTTGTGTTGTATTCACTTTACGGATTCATTTGTAGCCAGTGGCCAAAAGAAAGTTTACAAATGTGCAGTAAAGTTGCTGAGTGCTACAAGTACATAGTCATAGGTGTGTTGGTTTTATGTAAACTGTCCTCTCACCTCATATTTCACAGTCACAGTTCCATACGTTCCCTTTTCTCTAATTAGCGTGAAAGGCACAGAATGGTTCATTCCTCTGGGTTCATCAACTACAATTTCTTCAGTCTGAGATAGTAAGAAAAACAGAATCAATTCAGTTTAATACATTTTAACACACTTTTTTATTGCTAATGCTAATTGCCAAACAATAAAACAAAGCATATGAGACAATCTGGAGGTGGTCAGAACAGTTTCCAGTATATTACAGCTACCATGGAAATGCTATGAGTCTAAATAAAAAGAAACACTTTCCTAATATGTTTAGTTTAGTTTAAAGTTGAGTTTAGGCAGATTTACTAAAATTCCTTCTGATTCAATGTGCCTCCCTTACTCTTTGTATCACTTATTGTTTACAGTTGTTTAGCCTTGTTGCTGATTGCTCAAAGCAATAGAGATAACACAGTTATTTGCATTCCAATATCATGCCGTGACGAACTATTAAAAAAAGTCCAAAAAAGTCGTAGTTCGTAATTGATTATACAAAGCAAATAAACAAATGAAGACAATATCACAGGGGTTTCTTACTGAGTTAAAGGCAATTATTCCAAAGGCATTATCATTGGACAGGATGGTAATTGTTGCTTTGTTTGGCTTTCCCAAAGTCACACCATTGGAGGAACTCTGGAAAGCAGGGAGAAATGAAATGGTTAGATAAAACCAGACCAAATATACAGTGTTTACTCATCTTAAACCTCCAACCAACAGATTTGAAAACACAGAACGTCTTATCCACTATCCCACTGAGAAGCCCTAATGAGAAGGCACAAAGACAGGAAGTACTGGTCTCAGCCCAGTTGATTTGTCAGGTTAGCTCACAGTGGGCTAAGTCTTCAGGACTAATGCTGTGCTCTGTGATTCGGCACTAAGACCTCACAAATTTTAATCTCAGGGTGTTTGAAAGCCCACAGTGACTTTACAAGGCTTACAACAAGTGTGTTATTGTAGGAAGAACCATTATCTATGAAATAAGGATGTTTTTTTTCTTTTCTGAGTCTTATTAAAGGATAATACCACAGTCTTGTAATTGAGTTTCCATTAGTGAGCGTACCAATATTTTCACAGCACCAGCTACACTTAAAAACACTGTATCTGAACAGAAGTGTGCAGGCTCAACATTGTATGATTTTCCCCCCAAAACTATTTTGAAACATCTTATATTTTTCTCAGCTTAACACAGAGAACAAGCAAAGGAGAAAATAATGTAGGTCCCATGCATTCATCCCTCTGTTCAAACAAGTTTTTTCCCAGTTGTAACGGGGCCTTCTTTCCGCTGCCGTAGCTGTCAACTCACAGACACAGAACCCACACACTTTTTACATAGCCAAGCCACTGGCTGAGCCTGGAGTCTGCATACACAAATACTGTACACAGTGTACATAGTATATGGATGTGTGCCCAATTACATAAATATGCTAAAATATACAGTGATTCATTCACACGACTTGGCTACAAAAAAGCCAGCTTTGTTATATGGATGTGACACTATATTAATATAGGTCTAATATGCTACAACCCACAATGTGTTACTACCTCCTACTGCTGTACAGTGCTGGTAGGTTGCACCTGCTCTGTCCCACAATAGTTCTACAATATTTGTACAGTACATTTAAAACTGATTTTTATTTAGCAGTCAAAGATGATAAATGTATCCTGATCCAGCCTTTATTTCTTAAGTGTGCTTGATCTGTGACACCCCTGTAGTGCACATTAATCCTCCAGTCAGAGCCTCAGAAAGCTGATATGGGTAGAATTTTGCCCCAAGTCTCCGCTGTAGTGTAAACAACAGGGCTAAGTGAGCCTCATCTGGTCTTTCACTCTGGTAGCAGGCTAAATAAGGGCTTGCACTACTGGATGTTAACCAGATGTCACAAAAATGGTGCGTCAAATTTAAAATGTTGTGAGGAAAGTCACTCTTGCTGACAGCTCTTCAGAGTTGTGTGCAATGTAAAGGTACACAGTTGACAATCTATCACAATTCACAATGACATCTGTGTTAGGTTTAGGCAGACAGCAACAGCAGTCCCTCCTAGCTCATCAATCAAAGTTGACAGCAAAAGGCTATACAGTGGCTTGCGAAAGTATCCGGCCCCCTTGAACTTTTCCACATTTTGTCACATTACAGCCACAAACACGAATCAATTCTATTGGAATT
>JAUYWH010000027.1:8959166-9006816 GCA_034779795.1 Ctenopoma multispine | reverse complement strand
ATTGCAGCAAAAGGTGGTTTTACAAAGTATTGACTCAGGGGGCTGAATAATTACGCGCACCCCACTTTTCAGTTATTAATTTGTAAAAAATATTTGGATTCATGTATGATTCGTGTTTGTGGCTGTAATGTGACAAAATGTGGAAAAGTTCAATGGGGCAGGATACTTTCGCAAGGCACTGTATGAAACCATGGAGATAGTCTTTAGGTGTAAGGCATTTCTGGCCGTGATGGTAATTCCTTTGAGAAGAATTTACAATATATACCCATTAAAAACATTTTCAAAGTATACTACATTTATATAGCTACCCTACACAAAACTATGCACAATGGCAAAAGCACAATGCCATTCTAAAGAAAGCAATAATTGGACTAGAATAAAGTAGCATGTTGCACCTTTTGATGGTTTTCAGCAAAAAAGTCTCAAATAGCTTGAAAAGGTTTATTTTATTGTACTTGGTTGTGAAACCATTCATTCATCGTAATAGGCTGAGCTTTCATCCACAACAGTGTGTCAATTGCTATGGCAAACACACAACATGTGCAAAAATGAAATCCACAGAATGGACATGCCCAACAAAGTCAAAGGGGACAGTGAACGAGAGAATCACTTTAATCTAATGTGTGGTGAGGCTGTGGCTGTCAAAGTTAGTTTATTTTCACAAAAGTGTCTTTTAGTGGAGAGCCTTAGAGACACATACAACATCTGGCCCCATGCAGACCTGCCCTGGAAAAGTCCTATAGGGCACACACATCAAAGACCCTGCAACTAAGAGACTCCCAGGGCTTACTATGTCACGCCCCCAGTCCCTATTGCTTAGTAGCTGGTGTTGGGGTTAGGGTTTAAGGCAGTCAGGGGCAGAATTAGAGCGGTGGAACTTTGTAGAAAGAAAGTGAGAGTGAGAGGACAGAAGGGTGTGAAAGACGAAACAGGGTCATCATCAATCCACAAACAGACATTTAGACTTTTCAGGTTGTCACACACACATAGATTTGAAGGCAAACAACGGGGCTTTACCTGCACTGTAAGATTGAAGGTAAACGTCTCATCAGCTTCAGGCAAGTCGTCATCTTTCACACCAATTTGAATGGTCTTGCTGGACTCATTGGACAGCAGTAAGACAGCAGCATTAACACTTTCAAAGTCATCCGTGCCTGCTCCCTCTAGCTGGGTGAAACAAGCAAGAAATAAAATTGCACCACTTTTCACTTCAACAAAGAAAGATTACTGCTGTTTTATGAATTTCCTATGGAGATTTAATAATTTTTTTGAAAATGTAAAATAGAGGTGAACATGAAAGACACAAAACAGAGTGACAATGAGGCACAACAGACCAAAAAATCTGTACACAGGATGTTGTGGATACATTATTTGTGCATCTTTAGCTACATGACCTTGAATTCCCATGAGCTTCTGTCTATGCCTATTAGTTTCCTAGAAGGAAATCTTATATTACAGTTTTTCATTACAGCCCAGGTATAATACTTGAAAGAGAAAGTATGGTAAAGATATCAAGAAGCAAAAGAAATCCACCAACCACACTCTGCAGCATGCATGGCCAGCTTGCCTTTAGTAAAACACCAACTGTGAGCAGCTGACACTAGGCCCCATGTGGGGGACATAAAACCAACACTTGATTTCTGCAGACACACTGGGTCTTTGATGTCACCACCACTGCTTGCTAGTCGTCACTGGACATACTGCACAAGTGATAGGCTTGCATCAAAGCAAAGTGGTTGTTTTTTACATTACATGTTGTATCAGAGCTATTACAATGCTTGCTGTAGGTATCTGTTTTTGCAAATCAATATAGTGGAATAGGTGATTCGACAGGTTGATGATTTCTAACTAAGTAATTCACTAATGAGATGCCCTAGAACCTACCAGAATCAAAGCTGTAACATTGACTGGGTCTCCCACTCTCTCCACAACCAGACGGACCACAACATCGCTGCTCTCATTGACAACAAAGTCAGTCTGCCCCAGGAATTGAAGCGTGGCAGACAAAGATGTTGTTCCAGGGATGGACAGAGCCAGAATCAATCCAGCTAGCAGGAACACAGAGAGCATTCCTGAATGAAAAGAGGGACACATATGGAGAAAATGTTAAAAAAATGATGTAGCTAGGGATGATAGGAATAATCTGTGCTGTGTTTCTACAAACATATATATGAAGTATCAGCACTAAGGAAGACTATTCCAAAACAAGAATTAACAGTCATATTTACAAAGATTAAAAAACAAGTATGTTTGTCCACATTCAATAAAATATCCATGCATGGTAAGTTTGTTATTTCCAATTTCATAAATTACCCACATTCTTTATACTGATAGATGATGTATAGATTACAACAACTGTTGTAAAGTAAAACCGTTGTTGAGTTCATCCTTCTTTACCACATGACTGCCATGGCAGAATAAATGTGATCACTCAAGGTAGTTTCAATAATTCAGTATGAAGCATCAGCCGGTCTCTATGCAATTCTGCCCTGGTGCACTGCCTTGTTTCACTCTAATTTTCTTTTCCTGCATCCTTTAATCATTCTCTTCACACCTCTCTTTCTGCAACATCATTTTGTCTCCTCAAGTCTCATCTCCTAATCTCTGATTTCCCTATGCTTCTTCTTCTACTCTACTCTGTCCTCTTGTGCTCAGTTCTCTCACCCATAATAATTCTAAAACTGGATGGATTCACTCAGACAGTTGTCATGGTTAACACAACAAAACAACACAGCATGACAAGTGGGGTGGAGCCAGTGTAAAGCTGAATTGCCTATCTTTTATTTTACCCATCCCATTCATAATCTGAACCATACAGCTCTGCCAACAGTATGAACACGTAAAGTATTTGCTCTTAATTACAAGCTTGAAAAAGAACATCAGCAGCTAGGACGAATGAAGTCATGTTCGGTTTCTTTTTTTTTTTTCATACATAGAAATCGTTTAGGAAAGTTGGATATTGAAAATATTCCATTTTTCATTATGTTCCATTACTGTTATATCAATCTGAGTTATTCTCAGTATTGGCGAGTGTTTAAATAGCAACCATCCATCAATCTGTTTGTCAGCTTAGAGAGGAGAGTCACACACTGTATCACCATTAGACTCTGACAGACACAGTCAGAATCAACTGATAAAGACGTTACACTTGTGTGTAAGAGGGCATCGTGTTTGAGAGATTGTTTGATGAGGTTCATGTCAATGGGGAGTGTGTGTGTGTCGCACAAATGCCAGCAGTGGAGAAATTACTTAGGAACTAGTGGGTAGCAGGGCTGGACCGTGGGGAGTTCTGGGGCACAGCGGGTGAAACCAAAGGGGGAAGAGAGGTGAGTTTGTCACTGGACAAAGAGGGGCCAGGGTTGAATAAATCCTGTTATTAGCCCTGCTCCCTCTCCTTGGTTCCTGAATCACCGACTCAGGGCTTGAATAAAAATCTATGAACCCTCTTTGTTGCACCATCTCACTGAAAAATAGCTCATAGAACTAGTTAATACTCTCAGTGGTAAAGGTGCACCAGATCGTGTGTTCACTTCAAAAGCATCTGGACACCTGCTAATACAGTATCTATAAGCCCTCCTAATTAAATGACGTTGAATGATTAAGACACCAAATGTCTGTTATGGTCAACACATTGCATCATTGATCATAGCATGCAAACTATGATAAAAAAATCATCAAAAATCATCAAATCAGTTATCAGAACAAAAAGCCTGACGTCTCACACACAATTTCTTCTGTAAATCTTCGCGCCTCAAAACCTCACTTCCAAATTTCCAAATGATTGCTTTACATCACATAGACCACAATCTTTTAAATGGATGGTAGCAAGCATCCAACCCTCTAACCTTCTAACCCCCATCTTCAAAACAAAGGGGTGGTCGCTTTCACATCCACTGACTCAGATGTAGCACTTCCTTCAAAGGGCCAAATACAAAGCAGATGCTGTGCTGATGACACAGGTCTAGTTTACGAGCGGCAGGGACGTTTTTGTTCTCGCTTCATATTATGTGCCAACCCTGACCCCAGGGGTTACAGGGTGACCAAGAATCTGTCTGTGACAGCCAAAGGCAGCATGAAGTGTCTGGCACAGACCTCTGACATTGATAAGGCTGGGAGTCAGTATCTATGTCGAGAGACGCACACAGACATAGTGGCATACATGTAGATACACACACATATCTACACACACACACATACGCACGCGCGCGCACACACACACACACACACACACACACACAGTTCAGTTAATTCTCAGATAGACAGCTGGGTGATAGGCCAGGACACTGGAGAGCTCTGAAATGCATGAAAACACACTGTCCATCACAAATATCCTGGGCCAAAGGAACATAAAACGAAAGCTTGTGGGACCTGGCACTCCAACAAGCCACAGACATCACCACAACTAAAAAGACACATTCTGAACATCCAAAATTGCTTTTATTGACTTATTCTGCGTCTCTGACCTCAGTCAACGGACTTTTCTTTGATATTGCATTACTTTATTTTCTGGAACACACACAGTGTCCAATAAATCTACTTTGCTGACTGTACATAGAATTGGCTAAATAATGTAAATGCTGTGTCATTCATATCATTATGCTCATTCACAGCAAGCAACAATGCACTTATTAGTCTCATTACTTATTAGGTCTTGATCTTGAAACTGCTTTCACCATAACTATGTTTGTCCGGAACATAATATTTCTAGCTAATCTCGTCTTCTTCTTTTCAATATGCAGTAATTTACGATAATGGTCCTCCTGCACAAGCAGGCTCTGTGCTTGCCAGGAAAGTTTCTAAGTAGCGTGCCCTGGGCTACAACTGGAGTATCACTAAGTCCACTTGTTTCTCAAGCTACGGTCATATCAAAAGAAGAGGTTATAACATACAAATGTACAGACACACATACCATATGTAGAGTATCCCTTCATATCCATTTTAAATCACTCACTCATTTGTATCTTCTGATCCCTCTGTGTCCCATTTTCACACTTCTTTCTTCCTGGAGACAAACTCCTTTTCCTGTCCTGTGTCTCCGTGATGAACAACTCACCACCAGACATTTTTCCTAGCAGGCTCAAATGTGATAAGCACCATGGCCGTTCTTAATGATAATATCACTTGTGGCCCGTCATGGCCCGACCCTGTCACTTGTCAGTCCTTCTTAAAACTAGTGTAAGGATGCTGGTTGACAAAAGCTGTCACATCGCATCCTTTGCGGAGATATCACATGCATATACACATGCATATACACACTCACTGATCTATTAGATATCCCTGTCAGAGGTGCTGAGAAGGTGTTTGGTTGCAGGGCTGCTCCTGGGGTCAGTGACGCTGATGCCTCTAGGGTTTCTCTTGACAGTAGCCTCTGTGTCGTAATTTTTAGCATCAATTATTCACTGTAGGCTCGAGACTTCGCAGTCAGAGGATTGTAGTAAGCGTGACACTACAGGATTCACTGTAGAGAAAATGCCATGTGCCAGCTGCAGTGTGTCGGCTGTCTGGGCTGTTGACATAAGTCTCACAGGCTGTCAAATACCACACTCTATAATCATAACCAAGGACTTCTGACTTTCCTCTTATTATTTCACTGGGAAGACTCAGTACTGGGAGCTTTAAAAGAGGAAATATACTTACTTACTTCCTTTTTGGTAGAGGGTGTGTGGGATCATAATCTGTAGAGTTTTAATCATGGGCTTTCCCATGCGGCATCCCTGCCCTGAGGCTTCCCTGGTCCTGAGACGCCCTTGGTGAAGAGCATGTGGTTATATCTGGCAGTTAGTTGCATGCGTATGTGTATACACACACAGAAAGTGATCTCCAGTTGTATGACACTGGGAGGGCTGCAGGGATCTCATTCATCAATGTTACAGCTCTGGTTGGTGATCTGGAGTCAGTCTGGCCACAAAAAAAACTTCTCTGTCATTAACATCAACTAATATAACAGTGCTCCAAGAATGTATGTGTGTCTCCTTTGTAGAAATAAAACTGAAAAACCTACAAAACAAACACATGCTGCACTATGCTGATACTGACAGAGATAAACAGATGGCACAGACAGCTAGATTGGTATGGTAGGCATAAAGGCTTACAGAAAAGGTTGAAAGTAAGTGTATATAGGTCTGTGTATACTGTATGTACAATGTAACCCCTTACATTGACTGGTAAGCCAGTACTTTAGAGTTGTAAACATTGGAAAATGGAAGTGCCCTGTGGTTGGATGGCTTGGATTTTAGACAGAAGTCAGACTAAATATGAAAAGTGCCTAATTTGAGAGACTAATTTGAGAAGAGTTTGATCAAACTATGTTGGAAAAAAGATTGTAATGGAATGGAATACCAATTTTAATTAAAGAAATCATATTAATAACGTGTCTCTTTCCGTAGAAAGGCTGCTGTATTACTTCAGTTTGTATTTATAAGACTCAAACTATGTGCTCGGCCCAAAACCATGGTGCCTCCTCTGCACTGTTTATTGGATTGTTTTCTGTTTGAGCTGCACTCCATGCTAAGCGATGCCACCAGTTCAATGTGTGTCGGGCCCTACCTCAGAAACCACCCACCATCCATTCTCAGCCCGGCGTAGCCACGGCTGCCATGCCCGGTCAACTCACAAGCCCATAATTGCACTTCACATGTAGTTTCTGCCTCTGGTATTTTTAGATCAGTGAATGTTCTCGCCATACAGAGAAGTTGGGGAGAAGAAATTAAGAAACTTAATAAGCGAGTAGAGCTAAAACATACATCATTAAATATGTCAGAAACACTGTGTTGCTAACTGGGTTTGTTTTGCAGAGCTCCACCATAAAACAGAACTCTATTTATTTTGAGGGGAAAAACAGAAAACCTACCATTAGCTCAACAAGTAGGATATAGAACGATTTTTGGGAAATTAGGATGGTGTTCTGAACTGCAGCCAAATTACACCATTGCTCATAAGGAGGATTAGAAAACACGTGAATGAATAACTCTCCAAAGAACAAAAATACATGAGGTCAGCCTTTCAGCTATTGTCAGACAATACTTTCCAAACCAGGCATTTCTCCTTCAGGGGCAAGAGGCTGCCAATCAAGTGTGCATTTTACTGTGGAAAAGGAATCAGCGAAAGGGAGAGTTTTCTTGAGGTATTGTCCACGTATCCTGGGTCGGCTGCTCTTAAGTTGAGCCAATGGCATCTCGCATCCCTTACTAAAAACAAGAGTTTTTTTCTCCTTCTTAGGAAACAGTGGGAAAGCAGGGATACAGAAGAAGGAAATTGTTCGAATAGAGTAGGAGCTAGTGTGTTAGTAATTTCGAACGCTTTCCAATTTGAACATTGGCTGACTGATTAGCCTGTATGACACACAGTGATGAAGGCAGACAGAAAAGCACTTTCAAGGGATTAAACGAGATTGTGCTCTCCACAGCCTTCCAGACCAAAGGGCCAAATTAGAAAGGGTATTACTTCATTGCATGTAACTAGTTGGGCCTGGATGAAATGCTAATTGCATATCAAAAGAGTTCCCAAAACAGAAAGGCAACCCAGAATGGGGGTGTATTTTCACTGGAGACGAAGCGGGACTTTACGATTCACTGACCAGCACACAATTTTAAAGAGCAGGCTTTTGTTCACTCATGCTCCTTTTTGTGTTTTGTGTGCATTTCTAACATTGCCACAGTTCTCTATTCCTTTGTTTCTCCCACTTTTTGGCATGCCAGCCTCCTCTCCAACAGAATCAAAACCATCCTATTCATCCTACTCCCTCCTTTTTTTCTCAGCTCTACTCTATCACTCCTAAAGAAGGACGTGCACGGAGCACACATCCTTGGTACAGTAGGTGTGGGAGAGTCCCTTTTTATTCCTTTACAATGCTGGAAGACTAAGGGCCAGATGGCTGGGTTGAGTAACAAGTAAATGTGGTCAAGAGTTTAAAAGTTTGCACTTACAAATGTGTGCGCACATTTAGTGCGTGACATACATACATACATGTCAGCACTGCAACACACTTATCATGTCAGATGGAACTTTTCTTGCAAAAATTGAAATTTCAATCTATTTTTAACATTTTTCTTTTTCAGTGCTTCACACAGAAATGCAGCGTGTGGTTTTTTATTTACTACTAAGCGATCACAAAGCTACAGTCTATAATGACAGGCATCAAGAGAAAGTGAATGAATACATCTTTACAACAATAAACACACCCCACCGCATCTCAGCCATGCTTGGATTAACCCACCACCCCCACTCAAGGAATTCCTCTCCCATGACCAACTACAGTACAACGAGGGAAATGAGAGATAAACAGAGAAAGACAAGAAAAGAAAAAAGAAGGGTTAGTGCAAGCGACTGGACAGATGGGGAGGTGGAGATAAGTGTGCGTGGATAAAATAACACAGAAGACATCTCACACACATTGAGCGATGGCAAAAAAAAAGGTTTAAGAGTAATGGAGAGAACTATGGACTACTTGGTTGACATAACAGGTTTATGTTTTAAAAAGCCCCCCCGCCCCTCAACACACACACACACACACACACACACACACACACACACACACACACACACAGAGGCTAGTGAAAGGCAAAGGGAGTAGCAACAAAGGAAGGGTATACGGATTGATAGCCATGATGTCCTTACACATGAACAATCAGTGTGACCCAATCATCCTGTCTAAATTAGGATAGGAACAAGGGGGACATGGGATGTGTTCCACGTGGTTCCCCAAGAAACATCCAGACGTGGGCTAAAATCATGAGCATTTATGGCCTAACAGACAGACCTATGTGGGCACTTGACATTTGAAACCAGATCAGTGAAAAGCAACCAAACAGAGTGGATGGAGAGGCTGAAGCAGGTTTATCTTGTGAAGTTAATAAGTCTTTCAGTGGTCAATAAAGAAGAAAAGAAAATATGCTCCTGAAATGTAATATAATTTGTACAGACTAGCCAAGCCAATGTGAACCAGAGAAAACAGCCTTGAATGTTACTTTATTTTTTCTATGTTTGACATCTAATAAAAGGATGTGTGCTACTCGCATTGATAAACCATGCAGCTTGTAAGTTGAAGTTACACATAGCAACATTAGTTCTAACCGACAAGTTGCTGCTGTTTGATCTATCAGAGGAACTGGCCATGCATTATACTCAGAAAAGGGATCTGTGGCTGACCCATCTGATGCCACTGGCTTTCATGAGAGGTCAGAGTTCAAGTTTAAAACTCAAATGGAGATGCTGGGAAGATGTAGGAGGGCTCCTCTTTGCTGCTGCGAGCATCAGTATAACAATATGTACTGTATGCATGTCTTATTAAGAGAACTAACATGGCCAAGGGTTATTGGGGTTCAGTGCAACAACACCCAAGGATCCTCTCACCAGAACAATATACGGTCAGGCAGGCCCACTAAAGAGACCTCAGGATTGTTGGCCATTTCTGACGGCCCACCACTCTCCCGTCCCCTTGCTCCAAATACAACTACTGATAAAACATGATACTGTCTTCTGCGCATAAGCATGAAAACAAAGTATTAACATTCTAGTGAACACTATAACAGATGTATTTACAACTTATATTTGTCCATTCACAAAATCTAAAATCAACTTTGCTGGGGTTTCCAGACAGACAAACAGGGGGGCATCAGTCCTGACGACTCCAGTCTAGTTAAAATGGATGATTAAAAAAGTGCATACACTAGCATAGTTTCTGTCTTATTTGTCAGTGCTAATCAGATTGAAAGTTCATGTTCATAGAAATTAGCTACTATTCATTTGATCGGAACGTCTGATCTATAAGAGAGGTTTAGATCACTTTATTTTGTTTTGTGCGGTTATTAGTCATATTCCTGCATTTGTAATGTATTTTCTGATCATATAAGCATGTTCCTGGTCTCCTTAATCTCTCCTCAAGGACTTGAGAGTATTTCAACAGTCTTAATTATACTGTCTGCCAACAGCAGTACCTTCATGCCTCATACTGGCCAAATGTCACATAATCGAGAAGCAATACACTGAAATGACACTAAACACTGAATAAGACGGCTTCAAGCTAAGTTGTTTTCCACTGATTATCTCTAGAGCCCATCAAATTTATCCAAACCAGTCACCATGTATAGCCACAGAAAACCCAATCTAAAAACCAACCAAACCCCATATCTGAATGTGCTTGTATAAACATTGTTCCACGGCTCAGTTTGCCTCACTTTACCCAATAAGTTCACCCTTTACCCCTCAGTTTTTAAATTCTAATGGTACTTCTGAAGGGAATTGTAATATGAGAGAGAAGTGTGAAAGGCACAACTCTTTATCCTCTCAAGGTGTGGAAATTAAAACCAGACCATAACTATTAAGACGTGTACAGTCTGCTAGTTTTCTGTTCCCACATCATCAAAAACATCAATGCTTTTGCTTATAGCTTGCCTATAATAAAATAAGGTATATAAATAAGCATTGCTCACTTCATGTGATTATTAAAGAGCTTATGGCAAGATACAGAAAACAATCTAAAAACTTGTCACTGTTTCAGTATGGCGCATATGTCTAGAAGTAATGTAGATTTCCAGCCTACGTGTCCGTCATTCATTCTTCACAACTCTTTCCCGCCCAACAGCGATCCATGATGGACAAAGGTGGGCCCAATATTTTTGCGGAGCAGTGATGTGTATGTAAGAGTTGTGCCCTCTTCTACTATTTCCCTCTTTTCCTACACACTGAGAATGTAGCCCAGCAAGCATCAATCTCATCCTGTCTTTAATGTGTAACACTTGAGCACCTTTCATTAGCGAACGGCTTCTGTTTATGGCACTGTCCCCTTTTGTACTTTGCAACCATTAAGGGGGGAGAAACAGAAGGGAAGAGAGGCAGGCAGTAAAACTGTTTCCACCCAGTGAATCACATTCAGACCCTCACACAGGCGACTGAGGGCTGACCCCTGCCAGGCGATGACATAAACACTGACAAACAAAGAACCTGAGCTCTGAGCAAGTGAGGATCTGGATTATCCAAATTTACAACAACAGCCTAACTCTGAGTTGTTGATTTGTGATGGTGAAAAATTCAATAAATACATTTAGGATTTGTGAAATAACATTGTGAAACAACATTTCATGGCAAGTTTTGCTGCTTCTTTGCAAAGAAAGAGGTAAGATAATACGTCTTAGACTTCTTAGAAAGCGGATTCAGTCATTTCACCTGTTTATATAAAGATACATTTAAGAAACAGTAAAGTAAGCTGGTGCTGCTGAAGAGCAGGTGTAAGTGCTGAATGGACACAGAACATCCCTTCCTCCACGATGAGAAAAGGGATTTAACTCTGCCGAGGAGCCACAGAGGAAGTAACAAAAGAGATTTGCAGGGGACGCACCAAGATGACATCATGTCTAATCAGTCAGAGATGAGGTGGACATATTTAATTATTTAAAGACTCAAAAGCCCACAAGATCAACTGGTGTAAATGATGGAGCCTGAGCATCTGCGTAAAACGCGCAAAGAAGCAGCAACACAATGAGGCTACAGGCACCGCTCGTGTATTTAACAGTAACAGCACATGTGCGTAACTCAAAGTGTGCCAAGATTACTTATAGCCTATACATCGGTCAACGGAGCCTCTAGGAGAGGGTCTCCAGCACACCATGTGTGGCAGTTTCCCTTGAATTGTTGTTTTATTTCAGTGGGAGAGAGAAAAACCCACACAAAGCGCAGTAATCACACTGGAGATCCTGGATGTAACCATGGAAGCGTTTGTCTCCGTCTTCAATGGGCTACCCAGCCATTCATTTACTGATCGCGCTGAATCAATATTTAGGCTTTTCAATTTTATTAGCTGCTCCAAGGGGGGGTTCTGGCACAGGGCAAAAAGAAATTAGCAGTGGCCAACCACCTTTAATCGTTTTCTTATAGTGTTATACAATATGTCTGCTTGAGCTGTCTGGCATAATTGATGAGGAGTATCGCTACTCATTTGTTTCTTTGATTCTCCGCACTATTAATCTACCACTGGCCATAGCGCCTTGGAGTCTCCAACTACAACCGACTCGCTCACTAAAAGAGACGTCCGCATTGTCTAAAGAGTCGGTACAACCATGTGTCACAAAGCAATACCACAGCATCTCTTAAGTCTTTCAAGAAAATGAATCCAGCGAAGTTTTGCTGGTCGCCACATATATTTACCATGAGCCCACTCACTCACAATGACAAAGACAAAAAGATGCAGGATAGATCACATCAACTTACCTGACAACTTGCTTAGCCTCTCTGTCACAAATGAATTAATATAACCTTGCCGGGGATATCATCGATACGTGTTCAGCTCCTGTTTTTCTCAAACAGCTGCCAGGGACTGCATTATTCTGCAATGCAGTAAAATAAAATAAAACAAAATAAAGTAAAATTAAATCTGTTATTCCTTCGGCACTTTTTGGCTCACGTTGAACAACGCTGCAACCGGTGTGGATGAACAGAAAGCGGTTCCTGTGTCTGTTTAGGGTCGCTCTCTCTCTCTCTCTCTCTACACGCAGCTCAGGGCTCCTCCAGCCATGTGAGAGCTACTGCTACTGTACACACGACAAAACGCCTCGGCACAAAGATTAGTTTGCAGCTACTCAGGAACTCCAGCTCGTCTCCCGGTCGCTGCCTAATGAGACGAGATGTTTTAATCCCATTTGTCTCTGAATGGTGCACAGTGTGGAGGCGGACAGCTCCACCCCGTGCGTAGGATACACTGAGACTCCCGAGCAGGTGCTGTTCCCACTCCACTGTTGCAGTTTAAGATGTGGACCTGAGTAGCAACGTTTCAATTTTAAGACCTAAACTTTAAATCCAAATACGTGCAGATGTATACAAAATGACTGCTGGCATGCAGACAGTGTGGCCACGTTATTCCCTTTTTATTTACGTTAGCCCAAGGATATATATACCGCCTCAACACATTTTTGCGAGGGACAGAATCTACCAATATGTAAATAATTCATTCAGAATATAATTCATGACATTATATATAAACTTATTTACTAGCTAACTAATTATCGTAGCTAGTTTATAGCTTTGTCCTACCTGCATACACCATATAGCGCATAGGTTTCTACACGCTGGCTACTATGCATTTCGTACAAAGTTAGTTTAGGGAAATTGCAAGAGTACTTAATACGTGTATGAATAATAAAGCCTTAATAAAAAAAACATACAGTAACTTCTTTCCAAAGCCTGCCTGTGTTCACCGAGCACCTTTTAACTTGACCTTTAGCGCCATCTCGCGATGAAACGGGGGTTTTGTTGGAGTCGTCAGTGACAACGTCATTACGTAAATATGTTGTGTTGACGTGGCGTGAGCGGTAGCAGTTCAACAGTAGCTCGCTGGCAGCTAGGTAACATACCTAAGGTAAAGTGAGAAGGAGTATAATCTTCAAAAGGAATGGATGTTATTCAGGACAACTGATTCATCCCTGTTTACGTTTTCAGGTAAAATCAATTGTTGACCACTACCATCAAACATATTCACCATCAATTGTGACCTCTGATCGATAGAACAGCTAACTAGTTAGCACTAGCCAGTGCAGTTGTTCTCGTCTACTTAACGTTACCTAATTTAGCTAAACTGTGTATGTATGAATAACCAAACGTTCGCTATATATTTCTCCTCTGTCTGTACAGAAACCGTCCGTAAAGTTGATAATTATTTTGTGTCTAGATTTAAGTAGTTCTTTTGTTTGACCAATGGCATCGACTGCACTTATTCTGGTGTGTAGCAATTGTATCCATTTAAAAGCTAACTGCTAACTTAATTAGTAACCTACCATGCTAGTCACAGCTAACTTTACAAGATTAGCTAGTTAATCACATCCTTGCGTGTAATAGAAATAAAATGATTGTTGGTGTGTTTAAGGTTAACGGCTTATAATACTACTTGCTAACGTAGCTAACGTAACCTTATATTGTGAAGAAATTTGGCATTTGTTTTAAATCTACAGTGACGTGTAGTATGAGAGGATAAGTGATAGATAGTTAATGTTATGTGATATTATATAAGTATTACATGAACAGAGGACGTGAGATGTGGAGGACTTAAGACCTGCTTGGTTATACTGCCTGAAACGACGCTTAATCGTACTGGAAGAGCTGTAACTCTACACCCTAATTTCAGATGCCAAAAGCATATGATTAGTGTAAGTTATTTAGTTTAGCTGTTGCCTACACCTATTAATTGTAGTTTCGTTTTGTATGTTGTCATTAAACTCATACATGCCACCTTTCTGTACTTTGCTTTTGTTCCTTGCATGAACATACCATAGTTCTTTGACCTTTCCTGTTTAAAGCCACATATCCTGTACAATGAATTTTGGTCTAACTTTCTGAAGAAGTTTGTAGTTTAAACCAGTTTTCTTCATTATCTTTTTTTCAAGTTAATCCTACATTGCTGTTATGCTGAAAGAATATGCTACTTAACTCCAGGATTTGGTACTCAAATCTATCCCATCTCTTCCCAATACAGTGGGAAAAAATGTCTAGTAGAAGCCAGCACCATGGGTTCCAGTCAGCCACCATGGTGCAGCCTGCTAATGGCGGTCATGCCTATCTGTTTGGAAACAATTGCTCAGAGAATGACCTGTCAGAGGAGGATGGGGAGAGCTATGAGCTACGGTCACGAGGAAGAGAAAGGCTGCGGAGGAGCACCTCCAGAGAGAGGATGGACGATATTATATATCTGACCAGAGATATCCAGGAAGGTGACACCCTCAACAGTATTGCCTTGCAGTACCATTGCTCGGTAAGTTTGTGCTCAGATCTGTGTGTTGGTCTTTATTTCCTTCTTTTCCATGTTAAGGTGAACCATTGTTTTCCCTTTACACGTTACTTTATACATACACACTAATACTTTAAGGCAACTATCATTGTTGACTAATTTATTACTTTTACTTCTAACATTAGGTATCAGAGTGATTGAATGATCTTAATTTAGAGAGAGAGAGCATTACATAATCCATATCACTCCACGTGCTCCCACATACATAGTCTGCTGAAATGCTCTACTGACAACGAGGAAATGGTTATTTTTAGGTTAGCAAAGAACTCGTATGTTGACTACACTAATATGTGTTTATTTTGGTGGTTTCTACTTGTATTGAACTATATTTTTTATGTCTTTAATATGTTGGATTATTTTGGTCTCTATGTGAGAAAGAACTATTCTCATTCAGTGACTATCTCAGGTCACTAAGTAAGAATCAATTCAGTTCAGTAATTTTATTTTTTTTTTGCAGGTGGCTGACATTAAGCGTGCCAACAGCCTCCTGACAGAGCAGGACTTCTTTGCCCTGCGCTCAATTAAGATACCTGTGAGGCGTTTCAGTGTCCTCACTGAGACTCACAACACTGGACCTATAATATCTGCCTCACCTTCAGGTGCCAGACGCCTGCCTCAGGCAGTCTCACCGGCTATCTCCTTCCCTTCTGAATCCTCCACAGACTCTTCTTCTTCTACCGAAAGTGTGGAAGGATTTCTCCAGGAGAAGGATAAGGACATTGAGCGATTGGTGAAATCAACAGGCCCATCAAGGAGCAGCCTGAATGAAGTTGTGTCCTCCTTAACTCTACAGCAGCAAGAGCCATTGCTACGAGAAGTAGAATATAAGCCAGCGCAGAGAAAGGACCCTTATTATGGAGCAGACTGGGGTATGAGATGGTCAACAGCTGTGGTCATCATGCTGGTTGTTGGTATTGTCACACCTGTTTTTTATCTGCTGTACTACGAGGTTCTTATGAAAGCTGAGGTTAGCCATCATGGTGTTACTACACAAAATGGAAATCTAGCTCTTGGACAGCCCAGGGACAATAATGTTTACCATATTGGAAAAGACAACCAAGGGGCTGGACCAGGACATGGTGCTGGAGATGTGGTTAAAGGAAATCCCCAGGGACCTGATGTGGACAAAGCAGGAGACGGCGCAAACACAGAGCAGGAGAAAACATAGCAAGGGATTTTACCTTTACTTAACTCAGTGACCTAATAAAACTTTGTGGACGTTCAAATTTTTGAGTAGATTTTGACTTAATATATGAATGCCATCTGCCTGACTGGGATAGTCACTTTATATAATGTATGTTTGAGAGTAAGAGTCATTTCTTGTCTCCATTTAGATCATCAGAACATACAGGTGAATTGGTAATGTTTTGTAAGTGCTGCTGCTATTTTAGTACTCAAATAGTTCAGCGATCCACTAACCTTTATCTGTGAAGAATTACTTGCTACATCCTAATGACAAATCAAACATTTGTGTTTTGGTTTTCAAGCAGTTTTCCTCACTCCAGCTCAACGTTATTTTTGTGCCATGTTAGTAATGTTGTGATTCCCAAGGCTGTTTGTTTGAAAAGTTTGATTGCTGCCACTATGTTTAATATATGATTAATTTATTTCAAGACTAGTATTAGTCTTCACTTACACTATCAGTATTTGAGGTTACCAGTTCAGTTATGTTTCTAAAAGTTGCTTGAATTGTTCTTTTTCACTTGCCTGGAGGCAACTGCATTTTTCTATTATTAAAAAAAGTTTAAGAGCATGGTGAAGAAAAATGGAAATGGTCCAATAATAATTCATACAATAATTATGTGAAATTTTAGACTTTGTTATATAGCCCTTTTATTTTGTCATTGTTCGATTGATATTTTACAACATTATGTGTTGTTGACAATATGTGCCTTTCAATCTGTGGAAATGCTACAGGCTTGAAAATAAATACATCTATTTTGAATAAATTATTGCTGCAGTTTACATAGTATGGCATTTCTTATTTACATACATCTTTATGGAAAGTTTGCCCCAACAGCACAGAAAACCAAACTATCAATCTGCTCAACAGTAATCCCAAAATATCTACAATATTTAACCAAAAGAAAAAGTCACACGTCAGTCAACATCTCAGTATGTTGCTTCACCATCCATATTATCGTCACTCTCTGCAGCGAAATCTTCACCGTTGTCAAAATAGCTTTCAATGTAGTCATTCTCCTACACAAAAAAAGGAACATGGGTCGAGTGCAGTATTATTTCTGGATCCTACACATTGTCTAGACGAAATTTACGTTAAACAAATTTGGCAGTAAAGATTTCTAATCTAACCTCTTCAATGTCCTCTTCGTATTCATCCCCTTCGATTTCTTCATCCTCATCGCCAGCTTTCTTTTCAGTCTCCTCATCTGATTTTTCAGGGTTCCCATCATCTTTCTTTGCCAGTTCCTTAAATATTGGCAATAAGATAAATTACTTATGTAAAACATTTGCTGTGGATGTCAAAAAGAAGAACTATATGAAGAAAGAATAACAGACATCCTAAAAATATGGCAGAACCTTGGCAGTTTAGTGAGGAAGACTAGACCACAAAAGTCCAAAATTCCTCCTGAGTGTTGTACAGGTCTGATCCAAAGCTAGAGGAAGTGCTTGTTTGAAGTTATTTTTGCCAAAGTAGACTCAACCAGTAATTGCATCCAAGTGTGCACTTACTTTTTCACCCAGTCCAGTGAGAATTTAATGTATGTGTTCCATATAGACATTCATGATTTTAATTGTTTTTAGCACAAACATATATACTGTTTGTTTATCCTTGAGAGCCGGTTTTCTAACCAAATGATGCAGAAACAGGTTCACATACTTTTTTTACTATGCGTATATTTACATTTCAATCTCGTCTAACCTTAAGTAACTTCACACGTTTATAAGTGGGTTCTTTTACATCAATTCAAAATTGGAAGTGTGAGTAATACTCAATAGTTGAACACAGAACGAACACTTGAACATGAGCTTACATCTAATTTATTCAGCACATCCTCTGCGTTTTTACGTGACATCTTCACCGTTTTCCGCTTTGTGCCTGTTGGATTGAAGCATTTTATTTTTATTCTTGTAGTTATCCACTGAAATCCTGTTACATGCATAACACCTTTTATATACCTGCTTTAATGCTAATTTTTTTCTTCTGGGGCATCAGTTCTTTTGGGAAGAGGTTCCAGTCTAAAATATCAAGAAAAACATTATTTTCCATTTTTTTTATAATTTGCTTGAATCCCAGTACAGAGTGTTATGCAAGTACCTGGAGTCCATTCCTCATCCTCCATTTGGTTTTGCTTCAGGTATCTCTGTGTGTATTTCTCCACTTCTGTAAAAAGAAGTAAGGCCTTTCTTAATTCACAACACAGGCCCCTCTTTATTCTCATGGTGTTTTTTTGCAGTCAGAAGCTCGAGTGTAAACAAACTACTCCTCATTCTCACAGCAGTAAATCATAGTTTGATATGTTTTGACTACAGAATCATATGCTAATGCCAAACTAATTGAGGGCTTGTTGTGAATATCACAAATCCATTGTATTTACAGTTAGCACATTATACTGTATATTACTACTGTATATAATTACAAAGCATCTAAATCATGCATCGGAAAACATTAAGACAAGACAGACATCCTGAAGAAAAAATTAAATCAACTGGTTATTGATATTTTTAGCTAGTTTTTATCTAAGAAAAACTCATAGGAAACCATAGAAATTATATTAAAAGCCCCAGATAAGACTGCAGATGTAACTCAGTATTTTAGCCATTACTCAGCTTCTCTCTCCTTTTCCTAGACATCACCCTAATGAAATGTCTCAGTTCCTAAGTGCTGCATTAGCTTCACTTACTGCAGCCAATTGTCTTCCCACTGCATTTCTGTCAGATGCTTCTCATCACTACTCTCCTCCTCACCTGCTTTATTGGACTGAGACTTGATGTTGTGTGGCAACCGTTGCATCGTTCCCCTCATCTCCTGTTTCAATGCCAGCATGTAATCCTCATCCTCACCTGCTTTCAGTGGAACTGGTTTAAAATCAGTGCTCTGAAGGATAGATGGTAGAAGTGAGGTAATAGTATTCAGGTTTAAGAGTTGTGTTTCTTTTTCATGGGTAGATTTGTCTGCCTGATTTGGCAGTATACTGAAAATATATTAAGGTTATATTAAGTTACCACTGATGTTTTTATTTAACAAATCACACTCTAGTTTTAATTGAAAAGATTGTTTATAGTAAAATGCAATAACGCAGTAGCACAAAAATATAACAAACTGATCCTAAAACTAAAGGGTGATTTAAAGGGACTATTCTGGATACCAGTCTTTGTGGTATAAATAAGAAATAAATTCCTCAATATATATTAAGCAATAAATTAAATACAAAAACTAAAAGAGCTGTGTCAGTTTTAAGTAAGACATGCAGCTTTTCTCAGTCAAGCACAGATGAAGGAAACTGAAGTGCTTCATTCGAAAAAATAAATGGTATACCATATAATCAAAGATAATATATAGATTAAAAATGGACACAGAACATGCTGAACTTTGTGGTCCTTCAACTTAAGCAAGTGTCTTATTTAAACTAAGTTAATACACAATGGGGGAGGACTAATCCACCAAGCCCTCAAAGGTCCAAGGTTAATGATCATCTGATTAAATGCTTCAATGTTCAGGAATAAATACCACTAAGTCATATATAATGAAAATATAATCATGTACGTGTACCATGTGCACTGTGCTCAAGGTTTACTGGCGATGTTAAAAGGGACCCAAATGTCAAAATGCATTGAATGAATAAAATGAAAGTATTATATAGCAACTGATAGTTTATCTGTTGTTACAGAGGATGCTCTAGGCAGAAAAACTGTTTGTTTAAACAGGTCCAGTCTCTTTACACGACCACGACAAATATTATTTTATTTATACAAAAGCATCATATTTCATAGCTTGCACTTTTGTTTAAACGGACGTCTTTGAATTCTACTGTTTGTTTCTCCGTGAGAAGTCATTGTGGGATGTCTGCATTTGTGTGTGCGTGTGTGTGTGTGTGTGTGTGTGTGTGTGTGTGTGGACAGTACTTACTGGAAACAGAGGGCTGGGCCCCACCCTGGCTTCTGGCATGCTGCCCCTACCGATGCCCAGAGCCTCAATACTGAAGGTAAAGGCAGCTACCCCACGACCCCTGCCTGCCATGGCTGCAAGCCTCCTGCGTACCTGCAGCACAGAGTCCATATGTGTTCACTGCCATCACGCGTAGACACAACAAATGAATGTAACACAACTTTCACCATGGTTTGTGGGGCTGCCAACGTTGGTTAATATTAACACAGTATATTAGAGATACATAAACATAAGTATACAGATGTAATACTCACTAGGGAACTGTTAGTAAAATGTGGAGGCGTAAAGTCCTAGAAGGCTTTTGAACTTCGGGGCTATTCATCTGCATTTAGCTTTTACTGAGTCTCCATGTTTTCACTTTTCGAGTTTACATATCATTAACATTCACCTACAGTGTCTTAATTGTTGTTTGGCACGTAAACTAACTACAGAAATAACTAAACGTAAGACACATCTGTTGAAAGTATGTCTCGCTTTGCTAACGTAGCTAACACCGGTGCGGGAACACTACACTGAGCAGCATGCGTAAATATGACTTTTACTCGCCCCGCCCCACGTAACGTTGACTCTACGTACGTTTATTTCCGACCAATAGTACAGTACGTTGAGGTGTCGTCACTCGGCTGTTCAGCCAATGACAACGCTACGCTCTTACAAGGGTGTGTCGGCGGCCACCATCACATCAGCTTCAATGAAAACATATTACCTTTAGCCAGAAGGCTAGTAACATCTCTCCGCCACTACTGCACCTCACTCAGCAATAACCTCAATACCCACAGCAGCGCACCTCGACAATTGCATGACTGGGGATGTCTGCAGCCGACTGGTACGCTCACAAATCGCTCGGAGACGGACTTTTCTGGATCCAGGAGCGATTTTACCAGTCAGGGAACCGGGCCAACATCTGGCTGCTCCGTGGCACACATCAGGACGTGGTGATAGATACTGGTCTTGGGTTGAGGAGCTTACCTGACTACATCGACGCTAAGGGGCTGCTCGGCAAAGATGCGCAGAAAAAGAACCCCCTGCTGGCCATCGCCACCCACGCCCATTTCGACCACTCGGGTGGTCTGCATCAGTTCCAACAGGTGGGCGTCCACAGCGCCGAGGTCGATGCCCTGGCCAACGGAGACAACTTCGAGACGGTCACCTGGCTCAGCGACAGGGAGATAGCCGAGTCTCCCAGTCCAGGATGGAGGGCAAGGCACTACAAAGTCAAGGCTGTGCAGCCCACACACATACTGCAGGAGGGTGGGTAGTAGAGGATTACTGTTGGTAGGATAATGGATGTATGATCAAATGAGCGGTTATGAGGTCGAACGCACTCTTCCATTTGACTAGGGATAAGCATCATGGTCGATACCATTACACGATATTTAAGGGTGCGCCTGGACTAGGTTGCACATTGAGGCTCTATACGGACTCATTTCTATCCGCACAGGAAGATTTCACGACACAATGAATTTGGCAGAAGACCAAAACAGAATTGCTAATTCAAAGCTAACACAACGCGTTCCCCAGCCCCTTACTATTCCTAACAGTCTCAACTAAATGCATGACCCCAACCCTTACAGGACGTCCCGTGACTCTGTAGGACGAGAGGTGGTGATAACATTATTTGTTGGACATTTCACTTTAGATAGATGACAGATGGGGGGTAGTGCTTATGCAGGTGTACATGTCTTTAAGATAACTGCACTGTAAGATACATAATGACATTTCAAATCTATTAAATATTGAGATAAATGTAAAATACTGATCTCAAAAGTCAACAATCACTAATTAGTTCTTACTTCTGTCCAGACCTCTGCTTTGCTTATCAGATCAGAAGTTCGTATTGTGAATACACACTTTGAGGTGAATCACAAGTAGAAATTTGCTTATTTGGTATGTCTTATTAACATGAGATGGCCATGCTAAAGAGTTCAGAGACAGCTAATTTGTCAAGCCCACACTGAGCAAACTGTAATACTGTAAGTATGTGAGGCAATTTGTGACACAAAGATTTTTTCTTTTGACAGATGCTGTGCTCATTCTTTATGTGTATTTGTAGAGCAGCTCTATTTTAGGCAACATGCCCACAACTTTGATGTGATACATCCAAGTAAGAAGAAGAAAATGCACCGACTGGATTTACAGAATAGAATATTAATAATCTCACAGCACTGATTTAGCCATTAACCACCATACTGTAAACAGGTAAACAACAAATCATTCACTAAGAGATTAAACTCACATTCTGACTCTGACTCACATTTTTTTATTTCAGGGTAGTTACATCCCAAAAATGTTGCATGTTTGTTGAGCAGCTGATACTTTACTTGTTAGCCTCTTTAGTATTCATACAGTGTGTAATTTCTGCATCGTTGGTCAATACACTGAGTTGTTCTGCTGTGTCAGAGCCATTGCTGCAGTGCAGGTTAAATATCTCATTTCTTGCTGTGTCAGTTTCCCCTTCCTGTCACAGTGTGCCGCTCATACCTAGTATGGACCACATCAATAATGTACTAAATGTTCTGAAAGTCCAGGAATGGATTGCATATAAGCTGAAGTTGTTTGTGTGCAGGGAGTATTTAAAAAATGTAAGTCTCTCTTTTTTTCAGGTGATGTCATCAACCTGGGTGACAGACAGCTGACAGTCCTCCACATGCCTGGTCACTCTCGGGGTAGCATCTGCCTCCATGACCGCGACAATAAGCTGCTGTTTAGTGGAGATGCAGTATATGACGGTGCCATGATTGACTGGCTGCCGTACAGCTGCGTCAATGACTACATCAGCAGTTGTGAGCGTTTGGTGGGGCTGGTGGACAGTGAACAGGTAACACTTTAAAACAGCAGAGGCCAGACTTATGATTTCAGCTCATAAATCCTGATTTCAGCTCATAAATCCTCTATCTTCCTCCTCTATCTATCTATGCTGCACAAGGAATCTAATTCCACTGTCTTAAAATATTAGATTTATAATGTTCTGTTTTATGTGCAGAATTTGTTTCTCAGCCATATGTAGTAATCTGACACAAATACTCCATTTACACATAGAGATGATGCTTGAGTGTGACACAACTGATTTTCGGAAGTCATGTATATACCATTTATTTTAATGCAGGTTGATCAAGTTCTTCCAGGTCACAACAATACCTTCGGTGCAAAGCGGCTCCATCGGCTTGCGTCCACATATATTAGCAGAGCTGGAACATGCCCTGCAAAGTTCTCCACATTTGCCTGGAGTGCTTTGGCTGGGGTGGCGCTGCGGGCATCCAACCCCCGGAGTGCCTGTTAATGAGAGGAGATTGTGGAGCTGGAGGCAGCACAAGGGCACAAAGGAAAGTATTTAAATATGGAGGACATGAAAGAGGACGAGCAGGGAAGAAACCCCTCATATATCTGTAACTGGATGTAATACTGTTCATTTACTTACGTAATCTAACAGAAATCATATAATTGCCAAACGTTGTGTAGAACGCCCCTTTTGGGTTACGTTCAAGCTAATAATCAGCATCATATGAATACAGTATAAAGTATTAGTGTGATTCTGTTATATTGACGAATATATATATATATATGTTGATCTGAATATTATTAAATGTATGGTTTTTATATTTTAAGCACATGTGAAGTTTAAATAGCACAACAATGGTACAGCTCTGCACTACAAACAGAGAGCAGGGAGCTTTGGAATCTCTTCTGAGACATTTGAAACAGACTCATTATGGCCATAGTATTTCTCTATGCATATTACAATGCTCAGTGAAGACTCAGTGTCAACTACCTCCTATGTTTGTAGAGTGCTTTGTACTGTTGAATAAACGGCCTTGAAGTTCAAAAACTGAAAATAAAACCTCTGTTTTACCTGCCTGAGATTTCTGCAGCACATATGGATTTTCATATTAAGTCGGTCACATAACACGGAACTCCCTGTGGAGTGAGAACGAAGTTTGGATAGAATTGGACAGTATATAGTGTATAACGTGTGTATCACTTATTAGAATAAGTTGTCCACCAATCTGCAGGTCGTGGTTTATTACACATATTGAACTGTAACTGAACATGGCATTATTAATGTAGACAAAACATATACAGATATGACATAATGAGGCAGCCGTGAATAGATAAAACATTTATTGTCATTAATATTATATTATTTTAACAGGAGATTTCCACATTTCTCATTTTATGCTTGCCTTCCAGGACGGTGTACATGCAGAACACAAAGCCTGCTAACAAAGGAAACTCTTGCAAGGTTATAAAATTCAATGTTATCTTTTCATAACAGTTAAACAATCTGCACATCATCTGCTAACAATATGATAATCAGGTATCAATATAGCTGCATTTACAACAAAATCAATAATATAACAAAAAGAGAGGAGGTTTATTTGTTAACTTATAAAAAGTAATTTACAGTAACAAATGCTGTATTTTCAAGCATTTGACAGTTTTAAATCTTAGTAAAAATGGGTGCTCAAGCTCTGAGCCCTATGAGGGAAACGGTTACCAAAGTCTAGAGTAAACAACAGAGACAGAGAAGAAGATACTTTACTGCACTGACAGAGACACCAACTCCCTTATGAAATCTGATTCAGTTTTCTCATGATAAGATATGATCTGATAAGTGGAAACTGCTGTGAGTTGTCTAAATTTAAAGTCTTTTTAAATAAATAAATAAAACAAAACAAAAAACAGGTGGCAATTTAAAAAGACCATAATAGCTCTTACTATTATGACCTAACAGCTGATTAAAGACTTATGTAAGTACTTTATTGATTAAAGTTTTCTAAAATGCAGCCACCATAATATTATTTGCATTTCTTTACGTTGCATAATAACAGATTAATGGGCGTTTCACATTTTATTGGACTTTTCATTAGCAGGAATCACTATTCAGTCAAACCCTACAAAACTGCAGTGAGGCAATGTAGCAGAATTATATGGCTTGGGTTTTCAATAATGCTTATGCTTTGGTAAATTTGTTGTATGTATGTAGGATCTATTACACAGTTCTGACAACAGCCTGTCAACAGCGTGCAGACAATTGTGTAAAAGTAAAGACAAGAGCACACCTTCTTACCCTGAAGAGATCACAGTAATTACCAGTACAGTAAGTATGAGCACTTGCACTACGTTAAACCAGGTTCATTGTTGAAGTGATATCAAGTAGTTCAAAATCAAAACATGCAAAAAATGGTGCATAGTAATTTTAGGAGAGCCACAAAGATCATCAGTTGTATGAAGAATTATGTAAGTACATTGAAGAAGATATCACAGTACAGGCAACCCATTCCTCCACACTTAACAATCTTCAAAATATTGATTATTACACCTTATGTTCATCTTATCACATGCTCACTGGCTTTCATTGAATATACGTTGCAAACCTTTACGTATAAAATACAATTAGGAAAAATCCAGTCAACAATCTGTTAGTGCATTAAAATATATGAGCTTGAAACGATGTTTGAGGGGCCAGGATGGCTGATGCAGAAAACAAAGTCTTTTCCAGTTGCAGAATTAGATTCCAAAGACAGAGTAGAGAGTAGACCTAGTGTGTCTAGTACGTCTTTTAGCTCTTAGCCTCACGTTCTCCCAAGCAGCACAACCATAATTTCTCAGAGCAGAGTACCTCCCAGTTAGTTCTGGACCATCTTATAAATTGTGACAACCCAGTAAAGTGCAGAGTTATCTGCAATGATTGTCAACTGACGTTTGTGTTAGAAGTCATGTTCATGTTCCAGTTTGCCCCAAGAGGGTCTTTCATGATCCATTCTCCTCCCAGAGTTAGGCTGCCCTCAGCGCTGTGCATGTGGCCTAGCATATAGCCTGAGGTTGGTTCACATGTGTTAAGCCAGCTAAACCATGCTTTAATGAGCATTGTTGCCTTTATGCCAGCATAAATTGACTGCCAAGGATTAAGTTCACACCTGACTTTGGAGCCAGTTGCGAGGATCAAGTCTGGCCCTGAGGTTCCTGAGGCTGCGTCGAGCCGGGGAGGGCCTTGAGAAGGGGACTCCCTCAGATGACTCTGGGCTGTGGCTGCCCTCACTGTTGCTGGAGCTGTTGCTGGAGGTGGAGCTAGAGCAGGAGAGCGTGGTCTGTGTGCTGCACTGCGATCGAGGTGAACAAGAGGAGATGGGGAGGGGGGCAAGCAGCGAGGAGGGAGGAGGCTGGCAGGAGCATTGGAAGGTCCCCCCTACTCCATAACCTCTCCCACGAAGGGTGCTGAGCTTAGCATCCAGCGACAGAGTGCGTGGCCTCAGACGAGAGGGGGAAGATGACAAGAGAGAGAAGTTTGAAGATGGCTCAGGCCAGCCATGGTGGTGAGAACAGGGACTGGTGCTGCAGTGGCTGTCGCTGTCTGATGTCAGACTTGCATCTGAGGACAGCAGACTAAGCTTTGGGCAGCGATGCGGGCTCACGGGGCTTCGGCGAAGTCGATTAGGGGTGCAGGGGCTGTGGCCAGACAGGCGAGAAGTACAGGGATGAGGGCGAGCGGCACTTTTGGGGTTGTTTTCCTCAAACACAGACATCCAGGTGGGAGAGGTGCCCAGGTGGCTGCGGAGCTCCAGCTCCTGCATTCTCCGAGCCAGGATGTCTGACACAGTGCTGCCGAGGTCATCAGATGACTCAATAACTGCAGAAAAGATGCAGCAAAACTCATCAATATAATGCTGTAGAGTAGGTTTGATTGGATTTTTCAAAGGATTTTAATCTCTCAGATTAAAATGATCGTTTTGGATTAAATCTGAGATTTGGCTTCTCATAAAAAGCAATGATGTTTCTTACCTTTTGAAATGTGAATTTAGTAATTCTTCCCTTCCATGTAATGTGGAGTTAATGTGCCAATTCCTACATTTTTCCCAGGTAATGGAGATTAAGATAGTTTTGTTGCAAAATTTAGGAATATCTTAACATATTGATCTACAGATGTTTTTCATTAAATGTGAACTTAAAAATGAAGCTGTCAAATGTTATTTTAAACTGTCCGCTTGACTTTATAATGAGATAACATTTGCAGAGGCATTAAATTGTTAGATGTTTTGCTACAAGCCAGAGAGTCTTTGCTGTTTGTTCTTTAATCTAGACATATATTGTACACTTAGCATACAAGTAATATACAAATGTAATTTATATTTTATTCCTGCTCATTTGTTTATTTTAAAACTTTACAGCATATTGCATCACTGTCAAAAAAGACAAGACTTCTAACCTGGATGTGTCTGTTGTAGTCTGGGACCACAACACTTCTCACAATATAATTCATATGGAGCCCTACTCCTGTTACTTCACCTGTCGTTGTAATAGGACGAGAGCAGAGCACGAATCTCAGCAGACACAGCGTTATCCTGCAGCAGAAGACCCTCACAGGAGGGTGTGGCAAGAGGGGCTGCCAGAAGGGGGTTAGGAAAACCAAGAGGGAGGTTGTCAAGAGAGGGGGTGGAGTGGAAATAAGGTGTGCAGAAGGAAGAATTCAGATTTTTGATGGTGATGAATAGAAAATGATGTGTGGTGTGGTAAAGAAATGTTAAAGAATGATGAGGAAAACAAGATCCATTGAAGGTCAAAGATAATTCACTCATTAAAAATTAATAGTGAAAGTTGATAAAAAATGTGACATTTATCATGAATAATTTATAAGGACACAAGGAAATAAGAAAGTAAGACAAAAGAGATGAAGCCAAGGAGTGATGGATTGAGGACACACAAGGAAAATTGAAAAGCACAAAGAGGAACAGAGAAACAGAAGACAGAGAGTGAGTCAGTGTGTCAGCGATAAGACCCATTCTATCTACAGCAGAAGTAAAGCAGAGCGTGTGAGTCTGAGAGGAAAATGTATTTGTGAAAGCATCTGTCATGCACAAGGACCCAAAGCTAAATGCAGTCACATGCAATGTGGGCCAATATTTTATTTCCCTGTCTACCCCTTTAATTTCCCTATGTCGCTGAAAATTAGACCAAATGCATTTATTAGGTCAGAGAGAAGGTCTTACCCATTTCATGGTAAAGTGAGCCCTGTTTTGGTGTGACAGGAGCTGGTTTCCTTGGTGATGGGAGTTCAATTTTCATTAAGTCATCACAGCACTGTTTCCACTGACCTGTATAATAGAGAAAAAAGATATCTTTAGCGAACTGAGATAAAGACTATGCAACAATAGATGGCCTTGAGATGCAATGTTTTATGCAGCTGTAGTAACGGCGGTGAGCGTATGTAGTAGGTTTATACCATACACACACACACAGATCTGGTGTTACAGCATAGCAAATACTCACTCATATCATAGAAATGTTGCCAGAAGGCTTCCATCCACCGGTGTGTATCCTCGCGGCTGTCTGTGGTCAGAGTGTGTGTGACCTCCTCACCTCCGTACTGGTTGCTGATACAGATATTCTGAACTTTACTGTGAATGTCTTTCTCTGACGCACGTATTCTGGTCTCCTGAAACACAGGAGCAACAAGGCATACAATCATCTGCCACAAAATGACTACAATCAAGAATGAATGCCAGTACTCCTGAATGAACAAAATGATGTGCTGCAACAAGTGATCATTACCGCAATTGTAATTGTAAGTCCCCACCGAAAATAAGCCTTCACTAATAATGGCACTAATTAGTCCTCTTCCAAACCATTTTCCTTTAGTAATTATCCAACAAAAGGTGCAGACTCCCAATTCCCACCTCCTCATTCTTCTCCAAATATGTCTAGATTAACTTATGATCAGTAGATGGCAGTATTGTTCCTTTCATCCACTCATCACACTGCGCTCACTCCTCCTTCCTATTTAGTCGAAACCAGACAGCTGAGTAACAAAAGGTTCATACAGACCTGATCTGATCTGACTGACTTAGCTTTAGGTCAGCTGTGTGCTCAGGGTCAGAGGCTACAAAAGACAGACTGACTCAGTACGGAAAGAATGAGAAGCCCCACGAGCATTAATTCTCAGACACAGGAAATAAGATGATTGAGAACCTGACTGGCTACAGGACCGTTCTCACTCTGGTGCCTGGAAAAACAAAGTGATGAGAGAAATATCATTCCTGATAGGCTAGGTCGGATTTTTGTGAAAAGATAGTGAACAGATTTAATTCTGAAATCTTTAAAGCTGTTTATCCATATATGCATGGTCTTTCTGGGCTTTGCTGTACAGAGCTATGCCAGAAGAATAAGCAACAGAGCCACAGTTTTCTACTAGGGCAACTGAGGGCTTTGTGCCTGGCTCAGGGGCATCTCAATAGTAGAAAAAACTCTTATTTTTTTATCCACTTTTTTGGCTCAAATTCTATCAGTTTCAAACTGGAAGCTATCCACAAGCTCTCAGTGCCTTACCATCCAGGCTGCCTATGCCTAAGGTGTTTCCAAAATATACACATCAGTGTTTTTTTCTGCCAGCCGGGGTCAGCCTCTGGAGACAAAGCTTTTTACTAAATCCCAGATATTTCTAGTTTTCATATGACTCTTGTTCCTGACCTTGTTGATAGCAATGGTGAAAGCTGGTTGAACATTAGCTTCCACATCTTCTTGCCGGTGGTAGCAGGAAAGGCTTGTTCCTTTCAGGACTGCAAACACTTTTGTCCAACTCTGAGGGTCACCTCCGCACTGCTGTGAGGCATAGAAAAAAAGATTAGTGAAATGTGTCAGGTAAAGAAACACAAAGAGAGATGGCATCATACGAAGAAAAAGAGGAAAGTATAAGGGAAGCATAAAAATAAGTCAGAGCAAATCAATGCTATCAAACACCTGCCAGATTACCTTCACTTTCAAACATCCACTCATCATCTGTTGGGTCATACAGTGAGGCTGAGCTGCGAGGCGGCAGCACATACTGCCGTACAGCGGCAGCCAATACGAACACTCTTCTACAGGGAGAGAGACAGATGAGCGTAAATAAACACCATTAATAAATAAATATTCCCACGTGACATTCATAATTCACCCATAAACATGTATACTCACATGTCTCTACACACACACAAGCACCCTTTAACACGCAAAACAAAGCACATGGGTGTAAAAGAGTGGCAGCTGCAGGGAGTGTCATGAAGTGCTGCAATGAAACTTTACAACAAGCTAAAGGGCCAATGAATAAAACACTAGGGGCCTGTCTGTCTGTGGGTCTGGGCCCTTGTTAGCTCACATTATTACAGCTTACACAGCAGTCACCTCACTAACACAGCCTTTTATTACTGTGACCTTGACAATGGCTGTCTGTCTTAGAGCATGGGAGGACAGAGAGGACAGAGAAGAAGTAGGAGAAGGCGCACAGTGTGCTGGTTTAAAGGGAAATGATTAGAATGCGAGGGGGGAGAAGTGAGGCAGTGATCGGTGAGAGAAGGACAAAAAAAATCAGACAGATGGCTGATTTGGCAGGGAAAGACGCTGAGGAGACAGATTGATGGAGGCTGCCACTCACCGTTGCCTGAGATGGTGAGGTCGTGTGTGCGAAAGCTGTCCTGGACAAGCGACAGCGACAGGGTGGTGTGAGCTAAGAGGTGGTACTTAGGGCCCCTGTCAACACACAGGAGAGTGAAGAGAAGTTATTCTGTGTTTTGACTGTGCATGTTTACAGTGCAAAATGGTCTCCATAACTATATTTTCAACCTATTTCAACCTGTACTTTCACTCCAGTCAACTTATGAGGTTAAATATAAACCGGTTATTTAAAATCAAACCTACGGTACAGAGGGAACGGGAAGCAGGAGAGGAGACGCCCCTCCATTGCTGACAGGACTACATGGTCCAGGCTCCATTGCTGCCCGGAGCTTCTTCCCAGCTGATCGGCCCAGGGAGGAGCTTAGTTTACTGGCTAGTTTCCTTGGTGTGCTCCCTGCTGAGTAGTCATCCTCTGAGCAGCAACTGTACAATTCAACACGCATCTCAAAACCTGGGCTGGCTTCATTACTGCGAAAGGATGCACACGTGATGGACAGGAGCGGATTAGTGTCACTCTCAGGCTGTACGCGATTTTTTTTGTATTACAGCATATTTGATTTTTTTTGGTAATAGGGCAGATAGAATAACTCACAAGACGATGGTGTTGTCAAAACAGATATCAGTGAGTGTCCGATCCACTATCACCATCTCTGTGTCAAAGATCTCTCCCCCCAGCTGCAGTAGGCAGAACACTGCACACCGGTGAAGCTCTACAAAGAACAAGTAGAATTTTTCAGAAAATAAATCTCAACATTCAGTTGCATCACCTGTAAACTAATGTTATGCTCTAAAACAGTCCTGCTACTGTTTTAACAAGTGCTCAGGCTAGAAGCTAGAAAAGGCATTATGTGAGTATTTAAAGCAAACACTTCTACTTTCAGTACAAGACGCTCAACGACCAGCTGTGCTAAGAATTCCTATAAAGCACTGTTAGCTGTTTTGTGACTGAAACTGAAGCACATGGTTCGTTAATGTTGCAGGAGCCAGTAAGAGCACAGTAACAACAACAACTCGTGCCTTCTATTGTACACACACTAAAGAAACTAATAGTAAAGTAAGAAAGTATGTTAGAAATAGCACCTTATACATCTACTGATTCTACTATCTTTCTTTCGTTGGGTGTTTTTCATCTACTACACAACTAAATGCAATCATAAAACTCATTAAAAGTCAAGGTTACAAGTGAAAAAAAGCTGAGAGAGGTGCTCTGCTTCTAGTTATCCGTTTCCCTGTCTGTGACACATTGACATTTAAGATTCAAATGTATTTATGGTACACACTTAAAATATGATTGTACATTGTGAAAAGGGAATTTGATTTACTCTTCCCAGACTCCTGGACTCACTCCATGTCTCAGTACGCTTAATGACCTTCACTAACAGCCTCATTAAGCTTTGTTAAGAGACTACTACCTGACTCCTAAATTTATTTATATGCACAGGTCATACAGATTAATTCAGATTATTTAGGTTGCCAGGAGAGAGAATGAACACTGAGACTTATAATCATTGCATGCATGTTAACCAGCACTGACTTTATCCAGAAGAGATGGGATAGAAAATAGTAAAGAATAGCACTGTGATAGTTTTATAGCATTTCAGTTCTTAAATGCTATGATAAAACATTTAAACATCACACAAATTACAGTGATATTCTACAGGACAAATGTTTTTGGTTACAGTATACTCTGTCCTGCTAATAGTGACCCAGTTAGCACAGTTGCCTGTGTGCTGCTGCTTTTCAGAGCCAAGAGGCACAACTAAAAAGGCAACTAAGAACGGTGGGTCAAACAGTGCTGCAAGAAGTTTCTAATGCAAAAAGAAATAAACAAAATCACTTCTTGTAAATATCCCAAAGATATCCGGGAAGCTGCAACAGAACAGTAATGATCAGTTCCAGGAACCATGTTATGGACCCCTGCATAGAGTGGGGAAAATGTCATACTGTAAAGGTGTTTTTTTGTCCCGTAGTCATGAGGAATCCTTAAATCCACTTTTCACAACTGCGAGACGCCACAGAAGTAAATCATTAGCATAAATCATTAACAAGCCATCAATGGCGTACAGAGGTGTCTCCTCACCTCCTTTGTTCTTGAAGTACTCTGTGTCTTTCCACATGAGAGGTATACGCAGATCTGTAATGACAACAGACAAGGGATTAGACCACAAAAATGTTAATCATCCATCCTGCTGAACTGATGGGTGTGCTTCTGTGTGTGTATCTCAGCGCCCATGCTGCTTTTCAGTTACTGGCTAAGTATTCACAGCTAATTACTTACTGTGTGTGTGTGTGTGTGTGTGTGTGTGTGTGTGTGTAGCATGCTCTCCTACAGCATGAACCTCCACCCATAAACACAATCACATAAACATACACGCGCACCCAGCACTCCAACTTCATATTAATTTCTTTACCTTCTCATCATGTTGAAAAAACAAATACAACAACTTTGAACAATTTCACCACTACTGTGTTGCTCCCAGATGTGTATATTTCACTGTACAAACACAGTAGCTCCATAATCACCACATTCACTGTGGTCAACAAAAAACATGAAAAATCACTTAAGAGAGTGATGATGCTGGATCTGGTCAGCCTGTGCCTGACAAGTAGCTGCATTGAACTACAACACTAAGAAAATGGCAAAGACTTTCTCTTTTTCCACATATTTTTACTGCTTGGTCTAGCTTTTAGTATTTACTTGCCTGAGATGGCCACTTTTCCTTTGCACGGGAGCCTGTCATCCATTGGCCCTGCGTCTGATGACCTTCGTGTGACCTTCTGCATGACCTGAGCTTCCTTCATCCTCTGTAGCTCTGACATGTAAGCCATGATGCGAGTGCTGCAGGTCTGCAGGCTCTTTGCTGCCTCCAGCGCCTGGTCTTTCTGGGAGCAGGCAGCCAGCAATTTGCAGGCCCCGTCACGCATCCGGATCTCATGGTCAATCTTCTTCTGGATGTCACTGTCCTGCAAGGACAGGGGATGGTTGAGAGAGAGAGAGAGAGAGAGAGAGGAAAATTTACATTTTAAGGGAAACTTAAATGATTTTCAGAAGGAATGAAAGAATACTTTTACTTGCAGTGTAACTCAGGAGTTTTTCGGATATGCTAATGAGGTGTGTCTCTGAAAAACTCTGAAGTCAGTGGTCATTGCTGCACATATGTGAGAGTATTAGCACAATCTATATTCAAACACATGGCCTTTTGCCCTCTTACTGTCAAGCACACGCCCAAGTGTACAGACACACACACACACACACACACACACACTCACACACACATACACACACACACACACGGGCTGCAGCACATCTTGAATGAAAGAGGTTGTCACACACTCACAAATCCAAACGCATGCAGACAGTAATGGGCTCCTAAATCCTAAACTGTCTCTGGTGATCCTGTCCAGAGTTTATGCAAATCTGTCAGCCCTGCTTTACTGTGTCAGCAGAACAGAAATATTGTATGCATGAAGTTAAAATATTATACAGTGAGGGAGAGAACTAACATATAAGGTGAGGGAGTTGAGAGAGCACAAAGGGATCCAAGAGTCAAACAAAGACCAAGCAAAAGCAAAGCAGCGTTGACCTTGAATGTTAGTGCCAGTGCTCTTTTTGAGCTAAAATACCTCTGAATCCTGCATTTACACATCACTTGCTTCGATTCAGTAGCATCAATCAGTAAGAATATTTTAAAAGTACTTTTATTAGGAAAACACTGAAATTATTTTGCATTTACAATAAATAAGTGAACAAATGGCACGCAGCATCTGCAAACATTCTGGATTATATGGTTATGTGTGCTTAATTTGTTCAGTGACACATTAAAAAGCGCACACTGTCATCACAAATAATGGTGAAAGCTCCCTTTGCTTTTAATTTTCCCACCCCACTCCCTGCCAGATACATGCACCATCTCCTCCTCTACGCCAGTATTTTCTCTCTCTCTCTCTCTCTCTCTCTCGCTCTTTCTCTCTCTCTCTCTTGCTCTCTCTCTATCTCTGTCTAATTCTTATGAATTTTTTATCTTTTTGATTTAAGCTGTTATATTTTGCCTGCTCATTTTCTTCTGTTTTCTCTCACTCCATCTGTTCCATTTCACTGTCCTCAGTTGGCATTTCTTTCTTCTCCTCCACACGCACTTTCCCCTTTCTACCTGTCTCTCTCATATAGGAGTCTTTCACTTTGTTCTACAGAGGCACAACGAGAGAGGAATGAACGCACTTTGTACATAAAAACCTACACTTGGCCACAGATTCTTGCTTGAACCCAGTGTACCACAAAATAAGCTTTTGTGTAATTTTTTATTAACCGCTGTATTGGAAAAACTAACTCAATTCTTAGGATTAAACCACTCTGGTTAAGCATTGTGGTGAAAGCTATATTAACAGTTGTAAATCAAACACAAAGTCCAACTTTTCTGTCTCCAAACCAAACCACCAAAACATTGTAATCTTGACTTGCATTATAGTACTACTTGATACAATTACATGAGATGCCATTAAAAAGTGCAATAGAGCTGATTGCCAGCACAAAGAAAAACTGTTCAGAGTGGAGAATTATCAGATAAAGCATGAAGATAAGTGTAGATTTGTGTAAAATCTACACAGTGGCTGTTTAACACAGTGTAGCTACACGAAAAAGCCTGTCATTATATAAACACTTTCACTAGCTGAAAAGCAATTATAGTGTTCTTGACCAGGAAAGAAAAGAAGACCAAATTATAGCAAAAATTACAGCAGCAACAGTATAAACACAGAGCAGCTAACTAATGGATGTCTGCAAGGTACAAGTGGAGGATTCAATTTTATAGATGAAGTGTTTATGAGTCGGTGTGCTTTTCTATCATTAGAAGTGTCTGTTTATGGAAAGAGAATGGAATAGAGGAAGAGGTGAAGGGGACACATGCATAGTCTATATTTATATTTCTGGGTTGTTCTGATGCAATGAGTAAAAAAATTCACCATAAACCATATACGCCATGAAAAATAATCACCTGCAGAATGTACAATGTGCATTTTTACTATGAGGGTAACAAACAAGGTTTAATATAAAAGTTTAAATCAACTGCTGCACACATATACAGTAAGTAAAAGCCTAGAATACTACAGTGCTCTCTTATCTGGCCTTCACAACTATGTTATGCATTAGTCAGAAGCACAATTTACACCTGTTTTAAAGTTATATAACCAGTTCTCTCTCAGTTTTAGTATTGATTAAAACATTTTTAGTTTACCCCAATTTAAGCCTACTTTTTACTACACAAACCTGTGGTAAGACAGCTTGACTGCAAATTTAGTGTCATATCACATTTGTAGAAAGCAGCTTATCAAATGTCAAGATTATCTCTTTTTCTCTTATATATATTGCATATTTTATATGAATATGCAACTTTAGGGACCTTGATAGAGGTTAGTATATTGTTGGCATAAGTGATAAACCCAAATAGAGAAGGGCAAAAAGAATAATGTGGACACAGAGAAAACAGAGATCTCTCAGCTTACACTGTGTTCTTGTCAGCGATGGCACCACAAATCATGATCCATGCATCACTGAGCCAGAGACTGGCTAACTTGAAAGGGATTCGCACGCGCGCACACACACACACGCGCACACACACACACACACACACACACAGAGTAAAGGAGCTGTCACAACAGTCCGACCTGCTAAGAGGAGGTCCTGTATTTAGCAGCTTAATTAACTGGGTTCCCCTTCTGCAGTTCTCAGAATAGAAGACAAGCAGCCTAGATCTAGATCTGGCTGTGTCGGCCTAGTGCAACAACCTGATATAAACAGCTGGGAAAGTAAGACATGAACACACCAAACAACACAAGCTCACACATGCGCCACAGCTAGCAGGGCAAATGTCTGGAGAGGATGATAGCTTGCTGTGTGATTTCTTTCTCAAACGCTCACAGGCACACACAAATACAACCTTACAAATAGTTGTCACAGCGATTCCTCACACAGTGTCACCAGGGTGGCAGGTGTTAGACCAATGGGCTTTGCCAGAGAGGCTGACTGCCTGTGACTGTGTCTGCGTGAAAAACAGCCAGAAAGAGGGCTAAGGAGTGGTGGATGGGCAGAAGGGATGCAGTGCATGCTGGATATCAAGCCGTGACACAGAGGGGAGGCGGTGCAGCCAAAGAAAACAATGAGACTTGAGGTAAAGAGAGGAGGAAGAGAGTGAAGAAAAGAGGAGATATGGATTAGCAGGGAGAAAGGCATGTTGGGAGAATAAGAGAAAAGGGTAACTGTGAAGGGAAGAAACAAAACAAAGTGCAGAATGTTGAGATGAGCAGCGCACAGGGTGAGGAAATCAAACAAGAGGGCAGGAAGACTGAGATGTTAGATCTGACAGGCAAGAGTGGTGAGACAAAACACAAAGAGTGGTGACAAAAGAGGATGACAGGGACAGAAACTCAGCAATAGAAAGAAGAGTGGGTTTAATATAAGCAAATGTGCTCCCAAGTTAATGAACCAAAAAGCTGTGTGTGTGTGTGTGTATATGTCTGTGTGTGCGTGTGAGAGTAAAATGCAAGTTGATTAGGAGTTAGGCATCTGTGAAAACAAGTTAAAGAACGATGTAATGAAAATATAAACCATACCCATAACTCATTAATTAACTGATAAATAAAAACCAGCAATGAATATAACTGACCACTGTATGACAAGTATTTCATATACATAATGCCAATGTAACCGCTCAGCATGTAATTTGATGCCTCAGTAGATACCAGATGGTCACTTGTTCTGTCACCTCTCTGTCTCCGTCTGGCTGTGTGTGTTGATCCTCACTTGTGTGTCTGTGGTTGTGACCACAGAGATAGTAACACACAAACACACACCAAACATGCTGGTTGAGGATTTGACGCCTTTGCAGATGGTGTGTAATGGTTTGTTTACGATGCGTTGTTAGGCTTTCCTGTTCAGATCACTGACCCATGACCTCTGACCTCTATCAACATGCAGAACCAGGAGGTTACAGTTACAGCTTGGGAGCATAGGGTTAGTCTCTAAGGTTGAGTAGAGTGAGTATTAAAAACCCCAATAAATAACACATTTTTCTTTGAACAGCAAAACCATTTTTTCAGCATCACTTTGAGACAGGATGCTCCAATATTCATCAGGTGGAAGAACGCAGTTCTAGAGATTACTTTGATGTACAAGGTGAGCGATATATCTTGGTCAAAGATATTCCTCAAAGTAGTACTTGAGGTCAGTACTATGTCTCTGAGGTTTTTAGGCCCAAACAGAATAACCTCTGTCTGAACTGAGTTGAAAAACAAGTCTAAGATTTTACTGTCTGTGCACAGTAATAGACTGCATAGCTGAACCAGACATTTAACACTGAAAGCCACTGTTCTTTTACTTATCCTCAGGTGGTCAGAGACCATGACAACACTGGACAGAACCTGCTTCCTCTAGTTAAAGGCTGTCTTCTCTAACCACTATACAAGCATCTCCCTGTTTGTACTTTTCTGACTCCAAAGTTAATTTTGTCACCTGACAAGACGCTGCAGTTAACTGAATACAAAAAGAGAGAAGCAAGAGAACTACACTACAATGGCGAACAACAACAGCAGGAGAGAAACTTTCACACATGAAGCAGACAGACAAACAAAAAACACACAAGCTCATTCACGAGAACATGCACAGTCTGTCAGTGTTCATGGCCACAGAGATGAAGACTGACACAAATGTGCTCTCTCTCTATTTCACATACACAC
Source organism: Ctenopoma multispine (assembly GCA_034779795.1). Taxonomy (NCBI): domain Eukaryota; kingdom Metazoa; phylum Chordata; class Actinopteri; order Anabantiformes; family Anabantidae; genus Ctenopoma; species Ctenopoma multispine. The sequence goes on along the minus strand of JAUYWH010000027.1, from coordinate 8,968,762 downwards.
ACATAACAAAGACTTGCAGATTCCTGACCACTCCCATATGCTGGGACTTTACTGACCAAACTGCTGGCTTTCAATTAGCCAGCCACAACTATGCGCCTCGCCTTCCTTTCCACCCTCTTCCGCTACTTTCCCTCTTGCTCACCCTGCTCCCCTCTTCCTCTCCCACACCCACAGACGGGTTGCAATTAAGGATGGGGGGAGCAGTTAAGAGTTCAAGAATGAGTAAGAGATTAATAATGAGAGGAAAAAACAATGGCAAATTAGTGGAGAGAGGGTTTGGGTATGAGAGAAAATTAAAAATAACAATGAAGATACAATTAGAATATGATGAGATGGAATAAAAATGGATGGAGCATGGGTAAAAGGATGGCAGTGATGAGTGAATGGTGTGATGTTGGAAGAGGAAGTCACATTAGCAGACTGTTAGTAACACACAACATATGTCACTATCATACTCATGTGCTTCGACACATACCACTGCACACATGAAGTGTAATGATTTATAGAACACATCTAAATCAAAAAACAGATTCGGAGAAAACTGAAAACAAACAGCAAACTCAAACTTAACCTAAAGTTTTCAAAAACAATGATCCTATTCATTAAACAACATTCCTCCAGTGTTTCAGACTCCAGCTGCACAACAACAGTGAAAGGAATTAGTTTGGTGCTGGACATGGAAGGCAGAGAGAAGGGGTGGGAAGAAACAGCAACGAGTGCTGTGCCTGCATTCAAATTTTTACGACAGCAAAGCTGGCTTAAAAAGCAGTGCCTGGACAACGCTTAACACACACACACACACACACACACTCCCTGGGGCCTCTCATATGGCAAAATGTGCCTGTGAGCCCCGATATATGTGCCAACGCGCTGATGTCATCACTGAGGTGAATGCTGTAGAGTGATTGAAGTTGCCCTTACAGCTGGTACACTGTGAACTCTCTTTCCTCTGAACAGCTTATGCATTCAAGTATTTGCTGACAATAGAGACTGTTTCAGTTATATTTGCATGGAACACCATGTGTGCATCTGCGTGTTCAGATAACTTTGCAGCCAGCTGTTCTCCCACACAAAGGCAACATATTTCACCACAACTGGATGCCAGCAAACATGGGATAGAGTCAGAACAGAAAGTGCTTAAGAGGGGAGTAATATGCATGTGTCTGTGTTCTAAATCATGTTTTATGTTCAAGCAGGAGGTAATGGAATAGGTCTACGTGCACAAACGAGTGCATGCATGTGAAATCCTCCATATTTGTTCTGTGCATTTGATTATTGCCTGCTCTCCCTAAGGAGAGCCGCAGTGGAGTAAATTTCAAGCCATAAAGCCAATTTGTTTAAAGCTACAACAGTGCGCAGGCAGCTTAGAGCCTGCCAAGCAGTGATCACTTCAACATTTTATAGACACACTAAAGCTTGATGGCGCTCTTACATGGCTGTGCACACTCAGCCTAATATGCTGGGTACACATTGTCATATAGTAGTAGCGCAGCAGGAGGTGGGAGAAGCAGCAGGCAGGCAAACCAAACGACATAGTCATTTGAAGGCAATAAATAGGTGATAATAACAGAAAGTGTGTGCACCTGTGTGTGTGTTAGTATATCTGCTGTATGACTGTGTGTGGTCTCAAGGCGTACTACTACCAGGCTTGCAGAGTGTAGATTTATGAAACACTGTACAGGCTCCGGACTGGCCTCATAAATAACTGTGAGCTAGAAAAAAGGAACATTCAACCTGGAAAGTAGTTTATTATGAATTACAACAGCAAAAAATACTAACAGCATCAGTACTATCAGTACAGTATACTCTTGAATCTCACCTCTAACGGGACCAGGGGTAACAAACAGAGTTGGATTCAAAATACAAAATAATACTGTGAAATAAGCGATAACTATTGATTGTACAACCTTTTGGACTTGTAATGTGTAACTATAAAAAAGAACAATATACTCTTCAGGGATCCAAAATGGTTGGAAAAGCAGAGTGTTTTAATAGCTGTAATGACTTATTTGTAAGATAGTGACGGTAATGACTGTGTTCTTAAGCTGTTCTGGCAGTTGTGCATGTTTCACAGCTCTGAAGTGAAAAAAAAACTTGGTCCAGAGATTCTGATAAAAAAACAAAAACACGACAGATGCATTGTCGCTAAGCAGCTCCCCGTACAAATCAAACAGCACTGGTGAAAACCCTAATGAGAGTAATTGGCAGACTAGACAGTCTGGGATCTGCAAGAAGCAATTGATGAATTATGAAACAAACACACACTGCGTAATACTGTGACATCATTAGTGCCTGTTACTGGAACACTAAGTGTGGTGCACTGCAGGTTGGAACACAGCCACTGACTATTACACAAGTTGATACCGTATTATAAACTTATTAGCAAGCTTTCCCTGTAAGCCTCTGATCAAGGGCTGCTGTGATCGCTCTCGGTGAGAACACTCTGCTAATGTATCACTAAGTGGGGAGATAAAGTGAAGGGGATTTAATCACAATAAAAAAATAAACGAGGCAGAAATATACAGACATGTGACACTGTGATCCACTCTGTGCTGGAAGTGTTCACATGTCGTCACAACCTGTTCCTTTAACACGTCTTTTGCAGAGAGGTGTTAGTCTGTGAACAGTATATACTGTATGTAAGTGTCTTGGTGACTGACAGCTCTCAGGATAACATGTTACCTCACAACTTATGTGATATCCAGGATATCCAGGCTGGCCATTATACATTTTTGCAGTGACCGGCGGTATCACATGTCTGGTTACGTATTTTAGAGCCTGCATGCTTCCAGTTTTCCTAGTGTTTGGATAAATGAGCGAGACGCAAAGTCAGATCTGTAATTACTATGAAAATGTTTGCCCACAACACCATGTCCCTTTGCAAAAAAAGCTAAATTAATTTAGTTAATGCTGGCATTAGTTTAGACAAGCTGCTACAAACACTGAAACACAGGAAGCGCTACAGAACAAAACTACATTTTAACGAAACACACTATCTTCACAACGCTTCCTTTCGTAATTGATTTTCCTTCTCACACCCCGAAATCAGATATGAGAAGGATGTAATGGGATGGAATGTTGTTGGAATGGGGAGACGGGAACAGACAAATGGCAGATGAGAAACAACTAAAGGCACAAAGGGAGGGTGTAGAGGGCAAGAGGTTAGAGTGCCGCTGCTTCTCAAGGGAGAGTGGCCCCCTGCTGGGTTCGGTAATATTAAGCTTCTTTCCTTTCTTCGTGAGGTGATAGGTAGCCTCTCACAACCACATACCCATCCTGACACTTCCTGTGCAACACACAGTACTACATTTGTAAAGCTCTCATTAGTTGACATTTGCAAATAAACGCTCCCAACCCCCCCCACTGATTAGCAGTTTCAACAGCCTGACACATTTTCACTAACACATAGACAGTGCTTGTCTCAGTAATCCCAGGCTTTCCTCCTTGTCTGAATCTGGATGAGGAAATCTGGGCTAATTAGCTCAGCCAGTCTAACTACCGTTTAAGCCTGCCAAACTCTCCTCCCTCTCTGCTCGCTTTGCTATGGCACAGGCACACATAGCGAGGAGCATTTAAGTCATAAGCATGTGCACCTGAGACCATTTTAATGCGTATAAATCTGGAGATGCATTCATTCATCTCAGTTTTAGCCTTCTACACATGATACTGTAGCGTTATAGAGAAAACAAATATGATCTATTCTATTGTCTTAATTAATATTGGGAGACTGTAGTCCATATAAATGTAGCCATTTTCTTTGGCGCTCTCTCATATATTTGGTGTGCGCACACTTAGCCCCCTTCGTAGCCGAGAGCTCTGTAGTTGATGCTTTTATCACTCTCTATTATTCATCATTGTTCCTACTGTTGTCTTATTTATAGTATATGACCACATGTGTATATATAACCACATGTGCCAGCCAACGTGAGATCTGTCGGAGGGGAGGTGAGGCTTTCGGCCGTCATTAAGGTGTGGGCAGGGAGACAAAGACTCACAATAATAAGGCAGCAGATATGCTATGGCGAAGCTGGGCGTGTGTGGATTTCTGTGTATGTATGTTGTGCTTGAATCACTATCGACCAGAGAGCCCTGAAGAGAACGTTATTCATTATCATATTCATGAAGCTGCAGGACTTCTGAGCGGAATTAAAGCAAAGCCAGATATCACTAAATTGACCCTTAGACCTCTGTCCTCAGGGTAAAATGACCAAGAGGGACAGATGAGGCACGACTGGGGGGTGCAGTATGTGTGTGTGTGTGTGTGTGAGTTCAGTATTCCTACCCTCTATTTGTCGGCAACATCACCTACGTTCTCCTGGAAAAAGGGAGCTGTGAAATGTAAGACTACACACTGCCTTTTTTTATGAAAGGTACATTTACAACCTTGCGGTATGCCATTAATTAATGACCGCCATGAATTAAGACTTGTGGAATATTGCTATCACGGGATAGTAAAAGTAGTATTTGTTTCACTGCCTTGATTAATGACAGTTATAGTAATGTCAAGGAGAACAAGTGTAAGGTGAGATCCACTCACAGTCCCTGAATCTGTCACTTTGGTTCCACCCTTCTGCCACTTTACAGCACTTACAGCCTGCTCTGGTTACTAATGGTCCACATCAACCCCAGGATTCTCTCTCTGTGTGTTGTACATACGTGTGCTTGTGTGTACAAGCACGCGTGTCAGTTCAGTGAGAAAAGGAGTTCAGAAGACAAGAAGGCGGATAAGGGCAACTAAGATTAAGAAGCAAAAAGAACAAGAGAGGGAATGTAATTAATCGTGGCAATGAAGCGTGTGTGTGTGTGTGTGTGTGTGTGAGTGTTTGGTTCTTATCTCTGCCCTCCAGATCATCTTTTACAGATTGGGGGATCCACATTTAAATACGTAAATGGTAAATGGTCTGCACTTATATAGCGCTTTTCTACCTAGGCTGGTACTCAAAGCGCTTTACACTGCTTCTCATTCACCCATTCACACACACACACACACATTCACACACCGGTGGCAGAGCTGCTATGCAGCTTGATCTGACACACCGGGGGCTATTTGGGGTTCAGTATCTTGCCCAAGAACACTTCGACATATGACAGGAGAAGCCGGGAATCGAACCACCAACGATTGGCAGGCGACTGCTCTACCTCCTGAGCCACAGCCGCCCCTTGTGAGCAAATACGTGCACACAAACTAGAATAAAACTTAAAACACACAAACAGTTTTCTGTTGACGTGTAACTATCTCCATAGGCAGCCAGTTATGAGCAGGACTGCTCCGTGTATCCTGTCTTACACTCCATCAATCCCAACTTTGTCTCTTTGGCTTTTACCTCTGCTGTCAGACAATTAAGGTGAAACAGATTTTTGAGAGGAGATAAGCATGCTTTAATAGGATTAGCTATAATGGCCAACTCAGTCTAAAATATTAAAAGTGGCTCATATTGGTAAGTTTTTTCACTGCGGAACAAATGCAGTCAGTGAGTATTCAAGTGTAGTGTAGTGGTATTTATGAAGGCTCTTCTTCAGTCAGCCCACAAATGAACAGACACACACGCACAGAAACAGATTAATAAATCCAAATCAGTGTGTATTGTTGGGAACAGCAGCAGACCATTCAGGACTCAGGCATGAAGCGGGCACTGCAACCTTTTCAAATTCTCTTGCTAAGCTGATTCATGAGCTAATTTGTGTCCTCTGTCACACAGGGTGCAGTTTGCAACATCTAACTCCAGCCCACACTGTCAGATGTATAATGTGAGCGACGTGATGCATTCAGGGAGTGGTGTGTATGTGGGAGAGAGAGAGAGAGGGAGTGTGAAGCTGTACCTTTGATATTTTCATTATTGATTCTATATGGCTATGACAGCATTTAAGCAGGGGACCATGGGAATAGGATAAAGGCCAACTTAGACAGAGAATCCATTATGCTAGCTCTACATAGAGACAGCACGCGTCACATGTGGCTCCCTCGCGTCAGCAACACAAAAACAATTCGGCTAAACAAACATAACCTAATCATGAATTGACAACACAGATGCAGTGTGAATTGGAAAGAAAAACACACACAAGCTCAAACAACAACAGGCAGCAGGTATAAGACAGCCTGTCAAATTGCACAGTATGTATGACTGACAGCTCAGCATCTGCTTCCCCAGATAGACGTGACAGATAGATGCAGGCCCGGGTCTGATTGTGATCCACTGCCAGCAGCTCTGCATTAGCTGCTTGTCTGATTATCTGTCTGTGGGACTGAGCTCTCCCATCCATGACCATCAATCCCTTAACAATCTCCCTCTGCATCATCAGGCCATCAATCCTCTCCAATTGTCTGTCTCTTATCGGCCTCTCTTCCCATTTGTCCATCATTCCTGTTTTCATCCACTGAATCAGCATCTTCAAGCCATCTCTCCACTGCTGCACAAAAACGTGCATGCTGTATGTCCTCCTACATAAACTCTAGCTGTCCCCTCTCGTCTTTCTCAGTCTCTTTTCGTTCATTTTGTAGCACTCATGCCAGGACAAACCCGTCAGGAACTCTGACACACTAAGTGCCGCAACACTCCCTTGCAAAAGGAGAAAGAAAAATGGGACATAACATTACTAAGGGAGCCCCGCATTGAAAGGTCAGGGTCATTTTTGCACTGACTCTTTAGTGTGCCATAGAGCCAGAAACCAAAAACAGGAGAGGAGGACTGGAGTTGGCGAGAAAGGCTGTGAGAATGTAAGAAACCACAGAAGAGAATTTATATGAATACGTTTGAGTTAAAAGATCTATAGCTGAGTGGGTGGAGAGGCATTGCCGTGGCAGAGCAGAGTGTAAGTGGCTAATTTTTCACATTATCCTTTAGACAACTGGCTCAAGCAGGCACACATACACACACACAAAACAATGTCCTATTCACACCCTCCCCCCTCCCACAGCTGCTGTCATGCCAAACGGAACGAAGACTAATGGGGTGCAGTTCCCCCTGTGTTTCTCAGGCTGACGAAGTCCTACCTTTCTCATCCCTGGAAAAGGCAATGGACAAATGAGGAGAGAAAACAGAATGACCTCTACTGCACCCACACGTGCACGCACACACACATACGCGTGACTGCAGGGGTGAATGAAAGTAGAGGTGGAAAGAGAAGTAGGAGAGACAGAAACAAGCAGAGGAGACACTCAAGATAGGCATCTTGAAGGAGAGAGACAGAACGGTTGGTGGACAGACAGAGACTTGACTGCAGAAAGATCCTCTGCAGTAAGTGGTTATTGATTGCTAGACAAAGGCCAAAGGATTCTAGCGAACCGCCACAGGATGCTGACTATTCTCCTCCTTGTATAATTGCAAGCGCAATGAAAAGCCAAAGCAGAAATGCATTTAACAGCAAAGAGGATCGGTTTTACTGCAGCATACAGTGACCAGGACTAGACTTGGGAACATACTAAAAATACCAGAAAGACTGTATAGTGAGGAGGTTATGTAGTCACACTAAGGAGGAACTCTGGCACATCAGTGACCTTTTCACTACGAATGATCAGAGATGGCTGTGGTTGTAACAGTAGTAGAGCAACACTCACACACTCACACACACACAAAAATGGAAAGAGCTCATGTTCCTTTCTCTTTCAATCTCTGACTGATGCAGGTGACTTTTTAAATCATCAGTTCCAAACATGAAACCGACATCTAAATTGTAGCTCTGTCTCTCTCCTGCAACAGGAAGAAGTCTGTTTATTAAGTAAGGACAACCAACAGAAAAGGATGAGGCTGGTTGCTTGGTTAATCGCTGCATGGACAGAGTTTCAAAAGTGGCTCCGAAAAACACAATGTACTTCTTCCTGAAATAGGAATATGAATACATGGCAGACACAAAAGTTTGACAAAACCACAGCACTGTATTATGTTAATCATGTGAAATATGCAATATATTTTCACATCTAGTTCACACATCAGTATTGTAAGAAGTATGTCTATTTCTGTGTTAAGTCATGAGGCTTAGGAAAAATGTATTCACATGGGAAGACTGGGCAAGAGAAGACATTACTGCACTAGTTTCCAACAGTTGTCACAGCGTTTCCACTCCTAGAGACTGGGTGACAGTGCCCAGTGTTATAGCACATAAAACCAAGAACCAAGACCTGCTGAAGCCCCCCCCCAACTTATTTAAGGTGGCAAAGTAATAATTAGATCCCATTATTACTCAATTGATCATTATGCCAAAAGAAAATGCCAAAAGACCTACTATACTAGTCATATACAATCCTGGCGCAGTTTTGGATACACTGTAAACAAACTCCTTTAAATATTTGGCAGTTTAAAATATCTCATGGCTTTCAGAAGGAGTTCATCATTTGCAGTCCATTACATATGATTTTTTCACAAATCATTTGGTGCCACTTTTTAATTCGGCATACATTTTACACACAAAGTAAACAATATTCTCTAGTAAATTCAGATTTTTTTTATTTTCTATCACATTTTTAGAAATGGTGTGGGGACAGATAAAAGGGATGTAAACCGACAAAAAAAGTTTTTGAATTTTCTGAATGCCTGTATCACCTGTGAGCGGAATTAATCTAAATACGTTATTGACTCAAACTGGGTCCTGATTCTTAAAATATGAATGTACTGTCAACTGCACTCAATGTAATGTGTCAATACCTGCGTCTCTACGGTTCGCTGCACAATAAGTGTCCGACGCTGACGAACTAATTCACAGCGTGACGTACACTACATTACACTGCGTCTCAAACTTAACGGGCTCTGTCTCCCTCGGGATGAAGAAAACAACAAGCTTACCCTTTGATTCTTAGAGTTGTTCATCTTATTCAAAGAGGAGCGCTCCGCTTTCCAACTAATCAAAACTGGCAGCACTGGCGCTTTACGCAACACCGGAGTCCGTTAAACGTCCCGCACAACCCCGTGAAACAGGCTACCTTAACTCAGGTTTTCCCTCTGAGGCGCCTCCAGTTATAGGAAAAATGAAATATCCACTGAATAATCCGCAAATAGCAGCCGGTTATTAACCTCTGAAGTTGAAATGATCCGCGCAGGAATCACAAGCCCCGCTCTTGGCAATTTGGGAACATCTCTCTCTTTTGTCTTCATTGTCAACATCATAGTAATTGTCGTCGTCGTCCTCCTAGTAGCTCCAGAGATCCAGTCCCAATTCACTCACAACACCACCAGCACAAGGGAGGACAAAGACGGACCGACTGATTGACCAACCGAAAGCCGTTTCTGAGGAGGCGGGTGCGTGTGTGTGTGACTAATCTGTGTGTAGCTGCACGCAAGCGGAGGAGAGAGAAATGTCATTTAACACAGTGGCAAAGCAAAGCTGTGTCCAGATCTGCACGGGTCCTTGAGGGGGGCATCTAGGGACGTTTGGGAGCAATTTTAAGAACAGTGTCATCCAAGGGTCACCCACCAGACATGCCTTAAATTAGATCATGTAAATGAGGTGATGTTTTGCTCAGAGGTTTGTTGTTGTCAGTCCATTGTAGCACACACACACACACACACACACACGCACACGCACACGCACACACACACACGCACACACACACACGCACACACACACACACACACACACACACACACACACACACACACACACAC
>JAUYWH010000027.1:8919530-8955778 GCA_034779795.1 Ctenopoma multispine | reverse complement strand
ACTAGTCAAAATGACGTAGTAGATATCTGTAATTCGACTTTTGACTAGTCAAAATGACGTAGCAGATATCTGAAATGCCACTTTTGACAAGACATTGCAGATATCTTAATTGTATAGCCTGTCTACTTGTTAAATGTTAAAAGGGCTTGCCATAGGGTACACATTTGGTACAGTTGTTACCCCTCCCCTTCATATTCTGATTTTTCACATATAAAGTTTTTTTTTTTTTGGTTTTATCAGTGGAACCTGAGGCATCTTGGTGTTATTTCTCCCAAGGTAAAGATTAACCAATGTTGTCTCCAGATGCTTAGATATATGCTTTATAGTTCACAGAGACAGGCCTTTACACGTTAAGAAGCCTCTTGGTGTGGCTTTTGCTAGTGTTTAATGTATCCTGGCAGAAAACTCTCATAAACTAAGTCTGTTTATGTAAGCATATGTTTGCCTCTCTGCATACATACAGTAGAGGGAGAGAGGTCATATATATGTGGATACATGCTTTAGCTGCCAAAGAGGAAGCACCTCAGACCATGAACCCACTCAAAAGGGGTCTCATTCAGTGAATGCCAAAGCTAGCTCCCAAGGCTGCTTTGTGAACCCAGAGAACAATGAGCCATCACCGCACTGAAACCTAAAACCAAGTCCTGTCCTGGGGCATCAAATGCCAAGGAAGGGGGCTCAAAGCGCCAGCAATTCTCTACCAGATTCTAGAGTTTGAACACAGTCCTGCACAGAATTCTGTGAGAGAGTTGTGACATGGGATTTTTAACCCAGTATGTCAAGTGATTGTGGGACCAACCAGTAGTGCTTAAATCTGTGTGAACGCTAAAGTGTGGTTTGCACCCCCAGGCCCTTCTGGTATGCTGAACACTGCAGGGGTGCAGAGAAGGTGCCGGGGAAACGTTTACCCCGTCTAGGATCCTTTCTCTCGAACAAAGCTCTACCACTGTGGCTTTCTGCTCGAAGGCTGTCTTGGTATGTTGAGGGATATTTTAACTAGCAAATGTTTAACTTTTCTTAATTACGCAGGCTTTGTGTATACATCATTGTGATTTTCCTACTCAGCCCCTGAGTGCCAGCACAAATACAAAATGTTTAATCTCAGCTTTCTCATGCTGTGAGTGAAATTCAACCAATCCTGTCATTGTTCCCATGGTAATGACTGGACTGACTGTTTGTCAAATAAGGTGGTGATAGAGAGAACAAAGCTTTATTGTTCAAATACAGTATTTTTCTTATTCTGCAACAAAACAAGGTTATGTAGTAGTTTATTATTTAACACAATAGAGCTATTGTTTGTAGGGAATTATAAATCATAACCCATGTGTCCTTGTTGTTATGCAGTGATAATCTCTCTGTGTCTAATTTCTTTGCTCAGTAAACTATCTGAACAACATGTGTTCACTTGTTGTTGTGCTTCAAAAGACACAAAGGTCTTGTTCTTTCCTATGCTATATCACCCACACATGTACACATAGTTGGTTTCACGGTTACAGAATGTCTTGTGCTGACCCTTCAGTGGTTCGCTCCACAGGTCCAAGGACAGCACTTTCCTCTTATCTTATCTACAGTAAGTCCCAATGGACGGACACGCTGGACAATCCATTTGAGTGAAGGTCAATTTGGCATCATGAAGGTAATTTGAATTGAAATTCAGGATTTTTTTGTAATTGTCTTTACTGTCCTCCTTCCCTATCTCCATCTTTAATGTAATACTTGTCTGTCTATCTTATTCCAATCCTTCTTCTGATAATGAACACAGAGTAGGCTGTGTGAGAAACATACATGCTTTTTTTGGCATAAGTGTTTTGGCCTTGTGTGTGATTCATGGCCTGTGTCTTTCTGTGGCAGCTGATGTCAGGGTGCAGTGTAACAGCTGTAAAAAAGTCTGTAGCTAATGTTGCAAGTGAGCCCCACCCAACCACAGATACTTATCTTTCTACACTATAGGGCTTCACTCGGGACAAGGTGTTAATAGTGAGAGGAAAGAGATAACACACACACACACACACAGGAAATTAGTCACACATTCTGTCAGTATCCAGATCATAAGTCTCCATCTCCATGTATGCCCGCACATTAACAGCCGTAGCATTCAGTGTTATGAATGGAAGCTTTGGTTTTCAACACACACACACACACATACTGGCCTTACTGTAATTGTGGGACATTCTTTGACAAAGCGCCCTGCCTGGCCCCATAATTATTACTATTGTCTTCTGTCAACCTTTACCTAAATCTGACTATAAAACAACATTTTAAGCCTCAAACAGAAGTCGAGAGAAATGACCTCAAATTTCTCATAACAATGACATCAAACTACAAGCCCACACAACCGTAGAGAGACATGTACACACACCTTCAGACAATGACTAAGCAGCGTGTTTCCTTGAGAAAGGTCTATTGAATATTGTTCGTCTCAGACGGGCTTTGTTCACTCAGTGTATTCTGTCCTCTGTCACTAGCAGTGACTTGGATAACAGACAGATGGAGCGATAGATGGAGGTGGCATAATTACTGGATACTTTTCCACACCCCCAGATGGGAAACTTACTCCATGCATCATCAGACCTGTCTCATTCTGTTACTACCTGGGTAGTGAAGTGAATAAAACTTTTGAATGCGTCACCCAGACGTGTTGTCATGCAAGTCCCCTCATGTCTTCCTCATTTCACAGTTTAATACTAGAGAAAACGTTACATTGGAAGCTAAGCTCTCCCAGACAATATGATCACTGAGCTAGAGTTGTGGAACTAGTATAGAGCTTAAAAGTATTACAGTAAATGATGCAATCTATTTCAGATTAAAGTGTTTTTATATTAAACATACTGCCGGTAAACCATTATCTCTGTGTTTGCTCATCTGTGTCTGTGAGCTATTACATCCTTCCACTGTTTCACCTCCCCAATCTGCTGACCTCTAAGCCTCCCTTCCCCAGGAGAACTGTATTATGTGGGCCACAGCACTTATTCGAGGCTCAGGTCCCCTGACATAGCAGGAAAATGGCACACACTATAGTGCTAACCCACTTTACAGATCCAGATTACATAAAGGAAGTCCTCCTTTGTCTTTACCTCAAGACAGCAGTAGAGGATTACTATTTGTTTCATGTCCCTTTAATCACAATCTTTTCATTTCTCATCTCTGTATACCAACCATAACCATTTAAGCATGGTGCTAACAGACTGTAAAACAGACCTTGACTGCCTCATGCCAACGGTATCTTCTTCCTGTGAACATAAGACCCCCCCTGAGTACTGCTCTGTTAAACATTGACAAAAAGACACACACACACACACGGATTCCAATGTGTGGTTTCATTTTCAGTCCAGGGCACTTGTTGTCAGCCCCCTTTCACATATCACAGAGGGCTCAGAAATATAAGACGCTTTGTCTCTGTGGAATCCGTCTTCTCTTTCTGTTTTTTTCTTTTTAGATTGTAAATCTAACTGCTTGTCTTTTTCTCTTTTTTTGGTTGTTGTTGTTAAACCCTGTTTGAATACGTAAACCAGGTCAATAGTAAACTCCATCGAAAATATTGGTAACACGTAGCAAAGGTGAAGCATAAACCCATATAGACAGAGAAAAAAAGCCACTTGCCACGCTCTATAAATCCATTATAACACATTGTGCTCTAAGTTTAGACTGTAACTTCACCAGGGACGCGTCGTTGACCTTCAGTTCCACACGGTCATTAAGGCTGAAGAATATGGGGCATGTATGTGTCAACCCACTACACTACACTTTTCTGCTGTTCTTCTTCTCTAGGCTCCTTTCATTTCTCTCCACAAAAAGGCCTTTCAATACTTGCTCCCATAAGCACCTGACTTTATCATGAAATAGATGGAGTCAGGGCCTCTCTTTCAAACAGAAGAATGCACTGTGGAAGTCAATAGTGAGGAGTGTTTAGAGGCGAGGGCGCAAAGGAGCGAGCGTGTGAGTGAGTGAGAAAGCGAGCACATGCCTGTTCCTGCACTGACGTTGACTACTGTTGTTTTCTTTTTGTGCAATCTTACAGAGTTACAATAAGTTCAAGCTAAGTCATGTATGTGCCGTCTTTAGGTAACCTATGTGTAATCAACAAAGTGTGGGTGTTTACTTGATAAATGCATGTATAGTGTTGCTCTTCTGGATTCCTTGTAGCCAAAAACATTATTTTTTTAATTTTATATTTATTCAAAACTTTATCTAAGACATAACACATCTTTTAATAGTGCAACCTGGCCACGAGTTCACCGGATATTATTTTAGAGAAGTGAGGGCAAAGGGGCACAACCAACAATAATGTTCCTCTCTGTGTTGATGATGCTGAGCAGGTGTTTGATTTTATGCAAGCAGATGGGTCTATTATGCAGGTCTGCATTCCCTGCATGCTGCATAGTGTTCCAGCCCCTGCCAGCATGCCTGTGTTTTAATGTGTTTGTTTACTGGACCCAGTGGCAGACGGTGTGATGTCGGATCTTGTTATATCGTTTTGTTGTCCCTGCTGTCTCAGCAATTATTTTTATCATGCCTGTCAATGTTTTTCCGTTACTGCATAGCTCAGAAGAAAAGATGCAGATCTGCTCATCTAGATGTTCACTCACGTGGATTTGGATGCTTAGTCACACATACTGTAGTTATAAACGACACAGCGGATACCTGAACATGAACGTACCACAAGGGATAAATAAAATGAAGTGCTGTAAACCAACCAGTCACATTACCAATTATTAAAGTCACAGTGAGTGATGGAGTCATACTGAAGTGCATTATATTAAGGTGAGGTGTTAAGATTTTGTCTTTTGTTTATGTAAATAAGGTATGCAAGGGTTCACGTAATTATTATGAATTCTTTGTACTATATTGTACATGTCCACACTCAATCCTCACCAGGGAATTCCCCAAAGCTGTAATTCATGAGTCAGATGAGAAAAGCAGCCAGCTAGGAGATGTTTGCAGCTGAAAATGATGATTAGTTGTCTTCCAAAATGTGTGCATGGCAAACAAGAGCAAATTTAAAATATGTAGCTTCATTTAAACACAAGTCACAGAAAACATGTATTATGCTCTAGCAGTCTGTCTTTTCTTGTCTAACTATTTATGTTTGTCTCTGTCTTTCTTGTCACTACACTCTTGTGTCTGTGAAACCCATCTCATTAATATTTAGTTTACTATAAAGTGGAAAACATATAGTATTAATAACAGTAGCAAATAGTACAATTTTAGCATCTGGTGATTCAAGTTGACACTCATCTGCACTATATGTGTAAAAATGATTTATCACTGAAGTATTGTACATTTGTGGAGTGTTAGCTTGGGTCACATCTGACTGTTTTGCTGCAGAGGGAGCCCTTGCTCCATTTCAGATTGTGCTGCAGCCTAACAACTAAGACGCACCTTTCTCTATAATCCCTTCACCTTCCCTTTACAGATTTGACACTCGCCTTATATGCATCTTACAGTCCTTGATAGTCATTTTCTAAAAGCATTAATGCTTTTAAAAAACTAAACAAATATTCTCACAAATCCACACATCCGGTGTCTGCTGTGATTGTGTACAACCATCACTTTCAGGATTAGAAATCAATGGAGATTAATTGTGTAATGAGATACTTTCTCTTATGTTGAGCTGCCTGGTTCCTCGTGAGAAAGCGTGATATGATGCTGCAGTGTGACTGGCTGAGGTAACGTTCTTGAAAGTCAGCAGTGATTCTGGGAAGCAGCCAGAATGCTCTGCATGCTCCTGACATGCTGCTCAACTGTCTCTAGAGGTATGTGTGTGGCTGCATGTGTGTTTGACTGAGCCTGTTCAGCACAAAGTTGTACATAGTAGTAAAATCACTAAAATCCCACTGTCATCACAGCTCCTGTGGGCTGTGATGGGGCAGGTGACTCCCCCAGTTTTTCTAAGATAACCTATGGACTGTGACACATCCATGCTGTTCTTCAATATGGCATTTCCAAGACCAGCAGCTGCATGATTTGTGAGTCTACGTCTAGCATTTCACTTCCAACATTCCTCATGTTCTGATCATCAGTACACTGTGGAACATTCTCCTGATATACATCATTATAGTGTGCCATATATCTAGTCTTAAAGTACGAGTTAGATCACTAAGACATTACAGACTGAAAGCGATACACACAATAACAAAGTAGGCTGTCGATGAGATTTACAATGTCATTACTCTGTCTCTGTGTCTGAGTTATGACTGCGTGGCTGCCGGCGCAGCTTTTTATGCTCTTTAACGGAGAACTGACCTTATAGGAGATTTCTCTGGGATACATCTGGTTTCACAGCTCGTCACACGCTGCGGTCATCAAGAAGAACAGATGTGACACGGTGACTGCCGTAACACAGCCATATAATATAAGTCTTATGATATTTAAATGAAAAAAATAATTTCTAGTAGACAGCTGTTTTTTGTGTCTGTGTCTGTATTGATTTTTCTCTCTGTAACTGTGCACAATCCCAGAAAATCAAAGACTACTTTTTTATTTTCAGCATGACTATAAATCAGTTGAAAAAATGCATATTTTTCTTTCACTGTCTTTGCACAAGTGTATGAGAGTGTAAAAATACAGAGGGAAAAGTGCTGTAATAACAGTTTTATTTAACTTTGTTGCTCTCTGTGTTAAACAACGTGGAGGATGTTTGTTTGGCAGACCATAATCAGACATACAAACCTTGATCAGCTGCCTTTGTCTTGTTGAGATCATTTTGCCACAGCTTCTTGTTGAGCGAGTGTGTGTGTGTGTCTACCATGTTCATTTGAGTTGCAGTGTATCTGTTTATTTCTGTTTATACCTGGGTGTGTATTTGTGTATGTAAGTGTATGTTTGTGTCTCTGTGAATATATTACAGTCAGTGTGTAGGAGTAAGGGTGTGGATCAGATTCAGTTTTTAGATTGGGCCTAGATGATAGTCAGGGTTCTTTGTTGTGGTTCGGGGCCCAGCTGACCTGGATCCCTCTTGTGTTTGTGTTCTGCTGCCACTCCTTGTGTCAGGGTAAAGACTCCACAGTTCTGAACATAAAGTGCTTATCAGAGACAGAAAAGGACATTCGTACGATACTCATCAGTGTGTTTGCCTTCTTTAGAGTAACAACCCCTTAGGGTTGCTTTTCCTTTTATAAACTGAGAAATGTGTATTCTATGTATTCAGAAGCATATGGGGTTTAAGAATAATCACAGGTTATTACAACTTGTGTCTTATTTTCTTATTGCTGGCTATCTGTCCTTTAAGTAGTAACATAATTTGATCCACTAAATGTAGTACTTGTGTTTGGCAGGGCTGCAAGGTCACTAAAAAGAAGTCTACTGGTGCAGGAAATCTGATCATGCAGGTGTTAAACCAAGTCCAGACCATAGTGGCGAACCATCAATTTGAAATCACTTTCTCTTGAGCCATGCATGCCCAGACTGTCCCTTCTGTCCACATGACTGACAGCCAACAGATAAATACAAGTCTGTCTTAGAAACAGTGTATATTTGTTCTCAATGCACCACTTACCTATAATGCACGGCAACACTATCTGAACTCCAGCTTGAACTCCAGCATGTTTCCTGCAGATGATTAGGTGTATGTACAGGAAGTTTTCCATATTCCTCCGCACATCCGTTCAGAAACAAGAAAGGCACCGGGTATTGTCCCGAAACCCTTTCTTTAACTCAGTGGCCCTGCTGTTAGTCAGACCAAGCATTTAGCAACAAGCTGCAAATACACTGTTCCATCAGTAGGTACTGTAAGCACCATTTAACAGAGCAAAACCCTTGTCAGGTCTGAAGCTGTTATATCCACTAACCACTAATCTCTCTGAATACCTGAGTTAGCCTTGTACTCTGTGGCTCTTGGCCAAGAGGCAGCGATGCTCTGTATTTGAACATGTTGGCTGCTTCTCTGCCACAGTGTCCTGTCATTGAGATAATAGCTGTTTCCTGTGTGCTTTTGTTCAGCCTGAAGGTTTTTGTCATAAGGTGTTGGTCCTCATGTTTTACTGCAGGTAGATTTACCTGCAGCATGTTCTGCTGTAGGTGTAATACAGAGTCTAAAGAAAGACTAAATGTGTTAAGTGACATTGGAACAATACGTTGTTGTTCCAGCTTTTTCGTTATTAAAAAAAACATTCACTCATCTAACAATGAGAAAAGTGAGAGCAGCTGTGTAGAAATACTGCACTGCTTCTTTAAAGACGTTAAGCCTAATTTAACACAACTCAGTCCAGTGTTTAACGTGTAAGGAGTCTTGTTAAGTGAATATTTTTCCAGTCCAGTAGCATGTCAGATCAACTTTCAAAGGACTCTGACTGGATATCAATCTACACACAGCAGATTGTCCAGATACAGACATACACACACTCATACCAGAGTCCCAGAAAGTTTTGTGAGCACCCACATCCCTCCCTCTGTGTGTTCACCTCTACCATTTCTCTTTCCACTTCAAGAACAATAAATCTCTCTTCTCTTTACTATCTGTATTTTTATCTGTGACAGATTAGCTGGGTGGAGGCTTTTCTTGGGGAAATGACCTGGCTTGCTTGTGGCCCCTCTGGCGTCTCTCCTGCTCTGCCCTGAGGTGAAATGACTTTTACAGCTCCTTTGTTTGCACAGTTTACCGGTGTAAAAAAGAGGCTGTGTGTAAGTGCTTCAGAGCACACATGGGCATGTGTGGACAGTAGTGGTTACAACTGCCATGTCAAAGCAAGGAAAGTGGTCAAAAAAATTCTTTGTATTTTATCTTCTGTAACTTTCTTCTGAGAAGTGATTTGTTTCCTTATGAACTTATGGAAATAAGCCAGTGGCCTTCTCCAAGCTGCTGCTTCTCTCCAGTACCACGGTGTTGTTGAAAAGCAGAGGACTGTGTGTTTTAATTAATGCTGGTTAGTGAAGAGTGCGCGATGTGACTCTAGTTTCCTGGTGAGTAGTGGGCTTGTACTTTGTGTGGGGAGGTCCCCTTCGCCACAAGGAAGATACGGAGACACAGGATCTACTGTGTCAAGTCCGTGTTTAACGCGACGGAGAGCAGAGCAGGATAAATGTTTGGGAGTCCTACTTTTCATGTATGGTTTCAGCAAAGAAACTGGCTGTGAAGGACAGATGTGAGGTTATCAGTGGAAGTCACATGCAGCCAACTTTGGGACTGGAACAGCTGGAGTGGTGGGAAAGGAAAACTTTTCCCTTCAATAACAACGTATTTTTTTAGAACATATTTTTGTAACATCTGACTTTTTTTTCCCAGTTCTGGAATTTGACGCGTCTTTTGGGGACAGATATTTTCGCCGAACAGAGAGACTTAATTGACCATCTGAAGGGTTAGGCAGTGAGAGACTGAAACTATATGTGACACTGTGGATCTGCGCTATGAAATATTTGAATCGACCAAAATCTTGACCCTTTGACCAACTAAGACACCTCTCTCCACTGTCCCTTTTTCAGTCTGTGGCAGTAATGGGAACGCGCGCCACACTGGGCCACTTCAGTTTTATTTTAGTAACGACTCTTTTATTTGCTAAAGATTTTACTTTTTAAACTGTATCAAAACTAGACTTGTCTGAACCAATGTGAGGATTACATCTTGTCTTGCTCCTCGGTCATCATTTCTCCACGTATTATAGTTAAAAGAACAGTGCTCTCCACCCGCTATGCTTGTGTGGTGGTGCGGTATTCGATATTTGTTTGTTTAAAAGGGCGTGGGGGCTGCTACAGTAATCTCCCTCTTTTCTCCCCGTTCTTCTTTTTCTTCTAAAGTTCAATACCATCACCAGAGGCGCGTCGGGGTTAATTTAGCTCCGGGTTGGAGAGAGTCAGGGCGCACACAGTGTGCCGATCACTCCCGCAGAGGCGATGCCCTTTTGTGGAGAGGTCTTTTGTCACACAGAGGACAGACGGCATTCATAATCGGGACACAGGGACACAAAGAGAAGAACTGCATTTTAAAAGGCTCCATTCTTTCCCTGCTGCCGCTGGGTGTTGACTGTGGGTGTTTGAAAGGATCTTTGTTAACCAGAGAAAAGTAGAGAAGAAGAATACGCCCCGTGAACGGGTTGGGGGAATTTTATGGACAGGGTTACCACAGTGCAGCCGATGCTGTCATCCACTCCACCTCTGCCTGCTTCCCCGGAGTTGGTAGTCTTGTTTTGCATGACGAGCGGAACTTGTAGACTATTGATTTACGCACTGATTGTACGAGCCGTGGCTCAGGAGACCAGAGACTGTCATGATGAACTTTCTCTCCCAGGTACCTGCGGGATAGCAGTTTGAGCCTCACCGTTAAGTTCAAGACGTAATTGTGTGGATATCTTCCTAAAAGGATGCCAGTTGATAAATTCGCAAACATGGAGGAAAAACTGTGGATATTGGAGGATCTGAACATGATGTATATCCGTCAGATTGCACTGAGTTTACAGGTAAAAGTTTGTTACAGTTGACCGTCACATGCGACTCCTGCACGCGGTTTTGTTGCTCTTATTTAAGCTGTTGTCACACATAAAGCTGTGAGTTGTGTGCGTGACCATGTCTCAGGCCCGTTTTAATTTCTCACTAATACATTAAATCTATTTAACAACATGTAAACCTGTCTACCCTCCCTCCAGACTCCTAAAGTACAGTTCAATATTGTACACAAGGCACAGCTGAGTCTGCAGCTGTGCCTGGTGGTGTGTTGTAAAGCTTACAGAGCATTTGCTTAAGAATCTTTCTATGTGACAAACAAGTCAAGCTGCCACTAGTGTTGTCTCTCCCTTTATAGATGGCAAAGCTCCCACTGACAGCTAACAGAAAACAACACTGCATGCTATCCATCTCTCCCTCTGTGTCTCCCCCCTTCCAACTGGGGTTCACACACAGTCCACAGCTGCACATGTGGGCCTCATAAGTCCCTGTGGAAGTGTGTGTGTGTGTGTCTGCATGTGTGTGTGCAGGCTGACACTGTGTTCTGACACTGAGAAAGGAGTCCTTGCATACAACGTGACAGAGATAATTTATGCAATATGTTACCACCTAGATCTCCCACAATCTTGCTCATAAAATACAGGGGAAAAAGAAACAGCTGGCTGTTGGAAATGTTACAGGAATTTCAAGAAAGAATTCTAATATACTTATTTTCAGGCTCCATAATCTGAAAAGATGTTGGTTGTCTGCGCTTCAGCTGTTGAGAGGTGCAAGCGAGCAGACCATCTTCCCGCTGTGTCAACTGAAATCTCGTCCAAACAGCCTTCGGTTGTGAGATGTGAGGGCTAAATGAGAAGTGATATCACTCACCGGTGTGTTGTACCTGCAAGCAGTTTGGCATCGTTTTCATTTACCGAGGTGTTGCTTTGTTTACCTGCCAGTGTCAAGTGCCCCAGAGTGTGCCAGGTGTCCGGCTTTTCATCACATAACAGGAGATATGTGACTGAAATGAAACAGCACACACACTTGCTTGTAGTGCTTGTCGTAACTGTAGTTTGCAGGAGCCCTTGTCTGTCCTCTTTGTGCAGCGTTACACTTCTCTAATTGTTGAGCTGTCTTTGTAACTATCAGTAAACATCAGAGCCATTTCTCCATAAGGAGACTGTGTTAAAGTGACATTCCTGAGACCTTTACGGCGCCCGTAAACTGTCGCAAAAGGCAGTCGCCATATCTTTTTACCAGCAAATTGATCAGGCACTAATCAGTTTGTTCCTGACCTTGCTTACAGCTCTGCCACTGACTGAAAAGTGACACGTGGTCTAAATATTGGATCTACTGCATTATATAGGAATGTTATTAACAGACATTTCTATCTGAAGACCTTTGTGCATTTACAGATTTTTGGTTGTTTGTTTAGTTTTATTTCTGCAAATGCAATTGCACAGACAAGGAATGTGTAATAACAAGATAATGAGCGCTTATTTAGCCCTGTGGGAAAAACTCTCTTGTTGTTTCTCCCCCTTCACAGGGAGTTCAGAGGTCAGGGTCAGCAAAACTGCATTATTCTGCAAAATCAAGTGAGAATTACAGATTATTGGATTCAAAGTTGTTCTCATCTTTGGCCAGTTTGCTCTCTTCTTCTTCCCCCCATCTCTCCTCTGCATGGGTGGATTTATGAGACACTGATTCTTGATGTTGCTGAGCTACACGGCCCCACAGACTAACTGTAATTTTAAATAGGTATGGATGACTTTTGCTCCAGGGTCTTTTGTAAACATCCTGTTAGGTCAACATGACTTACACTGTAAACCCTGTTCTCCTGGGGGGTTTTTTCAGCCACAATATACAGTTGTCAGTTTATTAGGTACACCTAATGCAATCGAATATAACAGTCCATTCAGTTAAAAAGAGGCACTGAATCCACTGTATGATCACTTTGGAGGCTGTACAGTGGTGTCTTTACATTTCATTTAGATAGACTAAGTGATTTGAATTGGGTGGACAAAACAACAGAAACACCTATCAGTTGAATTAACGTGTCTTTCAATTCAATTTAAACAAAACTGAACATTATCACATTCACAGAAGTAGCATTTATGGCAGGACTGTTGTAGGCTGTAATATATTCTGTCCAGGTGTTCACAATAAACTGAAACTGGGTTTGTGTCTGAAAGCGGAAGTGGCAAAGGAGCCTCATATCATGTTGCTCCTTCAACCGTACTTCACCTCTGGGATGATGGTTTCATGTTGGTTTACAGTATCTTTCTACACCATGCTGATATTTTTCTCAGCACTGTGGAGTGTCACGATGGTCTTTGTAAAACCTCCGGTGTTCTTCAATATTGTTGTTTTTTTGAGAGTGAACACACAACATTGTGTATGATATGAAAACACCATCCTAACAGTGAAGTATGATGGAAGGCATTGCCGCTTCTGGATCTGGATCACTTGCCATTGTGGAGAGGAAAATAATTGCCACAGTTTATCATGGTAACCAACAGGATAATCTCAGGATGACTGTCCATAAGCTGAAGCAGTTTTTTGAGGAAGGATGGTCCAAAATTCCTTTTTCCTTCCCCTTTATACGTGGGTCTAATCCACACATACAGGAGATACAAGCAAGTGCTTGCTTGAGGTTATTGCTGCCAAAGGTGATTTAACCACCACCAACCAAAACACTGTTGCCATTACTTTTCCCACATCACTCTGTATCTTTAATGAGTGTGTTCAATAAATTTATGGACCAGCATTTTCTAAGCACTGGTCATCAGTGGCCAGTTGGCAGCAGCTTGAAGGTGGCAGACACTAACAGTCTGGACAAATTAATGGAGAGGGCTGGCTCTGTTCTTGGTGTGGAGCTGGACCCTCTACATGTTGTGGCTGAGAGGAGGATGATGTCCAAACTCCTCTCAATCCTGGACGATCCCTCTCACCCACTTCATAGTGTCCTGGCTGGACAGAGGAACACATTCAGCCAGAGAAGGATCAATGTCAAGTACTCCACTGAACGCCACAGGACATCGTTTCTGCCTGTGGCCATCAAACTGTACAACATAATCATATTTATAATCAGGTTCTTTCTTTCTTTCTTTCTTTCTTTCTTTCTTTCTTTCTTTCTTTCTTTCTTTCTTTCTTTCTTTCTTTCTGTTTGAATTGAGAGCTGCTGTAACATGCCAAAATAATTTCCCTCCGGGATTAAGGAAGTTTCTTGGATCTTGAATCTCAAAAGACAGGAGTGTCTATAACTTTAAATAGCAACAGATTATGCATGTCCTGTGGTTCCAGCATTCCTCAGACATGCATAATTGCTAGGTTATTGCTTTTTAATTGCTTTGTGTTACATTCAAACTCATGCATTGCACTGCATTTTTGGCTCTGCTGCACTTTCTTTAGTCTTCTCATTCGTTGTGTGTCCCATATGACACCCACTGCAGAGCTTATGTATTAGTCACATACATTGTGTGAAAATTTTTGCCCAAAAAATGCAGAATTTCCCTCAGAGGAAAGGTAGCTGATAGGAAACAGGAAGTGGTCTTGTGTAATTACTTTTTCCCACCGGGAGAGATAACATGATGACCTGAAACCCACTGCCATTAATAGACACATACACACTGTTTCCTGTCACCACATACCCGGATATACACAGCTTTTTTTCTTATTTACTTTATATTTAATGTCCGCCTGCTTTCCGCTTCTCTTTTATCATTGTTTCCAGTCTTGTTTGCCTCCTTGGGCTCTGGCCCCCTGTCTATTTCCTTTTCCCCACTGAGAGGACCCTAGATGGACACTTTTTCTCTGGTCTAATTTTAGTCTGCAGACTGCCCTCGTTGTACATAGATCATGACTTTGCCAGAGTTAAATGTTGACATTTGTGAAGGGGTTTATGAGGTCATTCATTTTTGCCAAAGTTATAAAAGCAGGATTTGTGTTGAGCATTTCATTCCATAAGTTCACATTGTTTGTGAAAGTACAATACGTTTCAGTGTGTGTGTGTGTTGACCTCACTGGGTCAGAATATCCCACTCAGACTTACTCAGAGGGGATGCAGCCTTGGGCATTAAGCAATGATATCATCTTGCAAAATAGTAAAGAGATTCCCTTTTGGATTTTGCTGCATGTATTGAGATATTAAAACCCCAAACTAACTTACTGGTATTTGGTGAACCCGTGGAAATAAGATGAAAACGTAACCCGGTGCTCATGTGTTCAGTTATTTCAGCTTTTGTAGTCCCTGTGATTATCATGATCATGCTATCAAATTGATAAGCTGCAAAATTCGTATATTACATTCTTATAGTTAAATAATAGTTATTATTAAAAGACCCTGACACATTGAGGCTAACATTCTGGACTTGTGGTAGGTCAACCTCTGACCCTGGTTTCTCATGTTGGTCCATTCACCCAGGACTTATGTTTGACCTCTTACACGCTCCCAAACCCTAATCTTAGCTGTGGCCATGCCTGGGATATTTCTGTAGATTCTAGACACCACAGGCCTTTGGTATTTATGCAGTATCTCTTCACCTGATCTCAGGTCACTGGTCAAGCTGCCTCGACCGATTGAGTAGTAAGCAAAGTCAGTTCACTGAGATCAGATCAATGTCTCTTCTGTTTCAAACTGCACGGGTGTAATTGCACAGTAATGTGTCCTATATGATCCTGTTACATATGTGGTAATGTGTTTGAACCTGTTTGCACCCGCTCTGGTAGACCCCACATGCTTTCTAGGGGGTTCTTGTTGGGGCAAAAATCTACAGTAGTTAATCTCTGTCTGCACTGGTACAGTAAAACAGGATCCTCTCCACTACAATGCTGAATTTAAAAGTTATTTAGGTATATTCTTAAGTTATACCAGACCAGCTTGCTTCAGTGGAAGGTGTGCTAAAGCTAAACACACTCACTCTCTTGTGGCACAGGTTCATGTCTGAGCAAAAAAAAAACACATTCCTCACATAGGACCACTTCTTTGTACACTCTCCCTGCTGAGATTTTCTGTGTGCCTTTCAGTGTGTGAGTAAATATTTGCAAAGAGTAATAAGCGAAAGCTCTAAGCCACACTATCAGGCAGAGTACTTTGATTTGATTAGGAATATTAAGTTTATCAGCCAGGATTTAATAGGAATATCTAATGGGATTTTGAATTTGTTTTGAATAAAGTGAAAGAGTTTTCTGCAGGGGCACAGATGAACAGAAATAGACTTATTTACTTGTAATGCTATGTACTGTACACAGGTTTTAGTCTGTGTTTTTGTGTGCTTGGCCTCTGCACCAGGGATAGCTACAGTAGGTTCCAGTTCTTCCAGTGCTGTATGCCAAAAGCAAGCACAGTGTGTGTAAAGTAGAGGAGAAAGGGGACTTTGTGTTTCATCATACACACCCATCTCACCCTACCAAGCCCCGCTCTCCTTCACTTCTAGCTCCTAACCCTCAGCCAGTCTACTTACCACAGTCCAAACCATCTGGCTCCCTAACTCACCTCTGCACCGCAATGCTCTGTGCACTTCTCCAGTTTCTTGCCTTAGCCGTCGCCCATGCAGTGGTTAGGAGCAGCGGCACAGGTCTGAATAGGCACTCTGTATGAGCAGGAGCCAGTTAGATGCTGCAGCCTGAGCCAGTTTCCTTTGAAAAACAGCAGGCGTGAGCCAGGAGTGTGAGAAGGAGAAAACACAACGCCAAACCGAGAGGTGCTGTTATTGGAACATTGACCTGACTCCCTGCAACTTTTCAGCCTGCTTCTTTTAAGTTAGCTGCTTCTCTCTCTTTGCTTTCTCCGCCTGAAGCTATTTGATAATTTCGCTCCTCTGTTCTCCTGTCTCTTCGCCTCTGTCTCTACTCTCGGCCCTCATTTCCTCACAGCACTTTATCTCACCATTCACTGTCACCTGTCTTTAATCTTTCTTCTGCACACTATCTGCTTTTTCCTGCATATGCACAAAGACACTTTGGCTTTAGCAGTTTAAGGCTTTTTTTCTTTTTGCTTCTGCTACTGCAAAGAAAATTGGACCCACTTAAGCCGTCTAAATTGAGACTGCAGGCATTATTCAAATCAGCACAGATTGGATTGAAAGCTATGTTTGACTTTGTGTGTCAGCAGCTCACAAGTCACTATTTTCAAGTAGAGTTATTAAAAAATGTTGTATTCCTTTGTACCACATGTAATTAAAAACATCTGAGCATGTTGTGGAGATGCTGCTGGTGGCGCAGACTGTTTAATCAGTTGGCTGTCTTTGAAAATGTGTGCAAACACTTGCTAAAAAGAGCATTAGTTAATGTGTTTAATTGAGCCTCTAGATATTACTTTTTTGTTTGCCCATATGGATGCAATTTATGCCTGTGCGCATGTGAGCTATTTGCTTTGAAAACAGACCCTGGTTCTCACAAGTTTACGGTTCATATAGCAACTTGTCTGCGTCTTTGATGAGGTTCGTGTATAGTGTGGGCTGGGATTATAAGTATGCATTAATAAGTTCAGTATATTGCTGTTTATCTGTCTCCTTCTGACCTCTGATCCTTCTATTCATCTCACTGTAATCATACAGCGAGTGGCTTGGAATAGAGAATATTGCCTAGTGCACCCTCCTGTAAAAGCATCAGTATCATCATTAGCATTGCTGTAACCTTAAGGACTGTAAGACTTTTTATTTATTTATTTATTTTTTTCATGTGTTTAATTTATGTTTAACCAGCAAGCCAAAGTGTCTAATTGAATCAGTGCACACTGTGGTGCGGCGTGTTTTTGTGTGAATGTGTGTGTGCCGCACACTGGCGGGTGGGTGTATTTGGCAAGGTGAAACAACTCTGTCAGCATTTGGAAGGCTGCCGTCTGACCATCTGAGAGTCCATTCTGCCTTCGTCAAGGACATAAGGGGATGTCTTCTCACCTTCAAATATGATATAATGATGTTTCTATATCTAATTTTTGAGATGTCTGTAGGAGAGCCAGAGATGTCTCATAAATAATAGTTTTGTTTTAGTTCTTTTTGTTTTAAAAAAGTTCGTTTTTTAATGCACAAAAGTTAATGTGACACGGAGCAGACTGAGCAGCAGATGGCCTCACAGCATCTGTTGAGTTCTTTGTTATCACTGCAACAAGAGCACAGAAAGGCAAGGCTAGCCTGGGTCTTATGTGACTTCTGTTGTTGTATGCCTAGCCTTGAGAAGACGGATGACTGGGCTGTTAATGAAAACCTAACTTCCAAGGGCAAACTGTCATGGGGGAATTCCAGGGTTTGGAGGCAGGAATTAAAACTGAGGCAAATCTGACGGTTGGTGCTGCTGAAAGGGGCCTGTTGTGGTACAAGGTGTTGATAGGCATGGGTGAGCTGTACCACCCCCAAAACAGCGTTTCCCTCCTCACGAATAACAGACCGTCTCACTTTCATACGAGATTAGTTGAACAATATTGTCAGCTGCATGATGTCATGTTTGGGACTTGTCAAAAGCTCAGGGTCTCTGCCCCTTTTGAAATACTGTCACTGGTCAGTACGTTACAGGATGCAGACTGGCAGTTGGTTGTTATGTAACAAAGTTTATTGATGCACTATTTTAGACCTACATAAAAACACACGTAGCTCATGTCCTCACAGTTGGTGAACACAGCTGTCACTGTAAGCTCCATCAAGATTGACTCTGTGCGTGCGTGTATGTGTCTTACTAATTACTAATAACTAGTTATTATGCAAGTGAATTGAACAGTAATTCTATACACACACACATATATATATATAGATATATATATATATCTATATATATATATATATATAGATATATATATATATCTATATATATATATGTGTGTGTGTATAGAATTACTGTTCAATTCACTTGCATAATAACTAGTTATTAGTAATTAGTAAGACACATACACGCACGCACAGAGTCAATCTTGATGGAGCTTACAGTGACAGCTGTGTTCACCAACTGTGAGGACATGAGCTACGTGTGTTTTTATGTAGGTCTAAAATAGTGCATCAATAAACTTTGTTACATAACAACCAACTGCCAGTCTGCATCCTGTAACGTACTGACCAGTGACAGTATTTCAAAAGGGGCAGAGACCCTGAGCTTTTGACAAGTCCCAAACATGACATCATGCAGCTGACAATATTGTTCAACTAATCTCGTATGAAAGTGAGACGGTCTGTTATTCGTGAGGAGGGAAACGCTGTTTTGGGGGTGGTACAGCTCACCCATGCCTATCAACACCTTGTACCACAACAGGCCCCTTTCAGCAGCACCAACCGTCAGATTTGCCTCAGTTTTAATTCCTGCCTCCAAACCCTGGAATTCCCCCATGACAGTTTGCCCTTGGAAGTTAGGTTTTCATTAACAGCCCAGTCATCCGTCTTCTCAAGGCTAGGCATACAACAACAGAAGTCACATAAGACCCAGGCTAGCCTTGCCTTTCTGTGCTCTTGTTGCAGTGATAACAAAGAACTCAACAGATGCTGTGAGGCCATCTGCTGCTCAGTCTGCTCCGTGTCACATTAACTTTTGTGCATTAAAAAACGAACTTTTTTAAAACAAAAAGAACTAAAACAAAACTATTATTTATGAGACATCTCTGGCTCTCCTACAGACATCTCAAAAATTAGATATAGAAACATCATTATATCATATTTGAAGGTGAGAAGACATCCCCTTATGTCCTTGACGAAGGCAGAATGGACTCTCAGATGGTCAGACGGCAGCCTTCCAAATGCTGACAGAGTTGTTTCACCTTGCCAAATACACCCACCCGCCAGTGTGCGGCACACACACATTCACACAAAAACACGCCGCACCACAGTGTGCACTGATTCAATTAGACACTTTGGCTTGCTGGTTAAACATAAATTAAACACATGAAAAAAATAAATAAATAAATAAAAAGTCTTACAGTCCTTAAGGTTACAGCAATGCTAATGATGATACTGATGCTTTTACAGGAGGGTGCACTAGGCAATATTCTCTATTCCAAGCCACTCGCTGTATGATTACAGTGAGATGAATAGAAGGATCAGAGGTCAGAAGGAGACAGATAAACAGCAATATACTGAACTTATTAATGCATACTTATAATCCCAGCCCACACTATACACGAACCTCATCAAAGACGCAGACAAGTTGCTATATGAACCGTAAACTTGTGAGAACCAGGGTCTGTTTTCAAAGCAAATAGCTCACATGCGCACAGGCATAAATTGCATCCATATGGGCAAACAAAAAAGTAATATCTAGAGGCTCAATTAAACACATTAACTAATGCTCTTTTTAGCAAGTGTTTGCACACATTTTCAAAGACAGCCAACTGATTAAACAGTCTGCGCCACCAGCAGCATCTCCACAACATGCTCAGATGTTTTTAATTACATGTGGTACAAAGGAATACAACATTTTTTAATAACTCTACTTGAAAATAGTGACTTGTGAGCTGCTGACACACAAAGTCAAACATAGCTTTCAATCCAATCTGTGCTGATTTGAATAATGCCTGCAGTCTCAATTTAGACGGCTTAAGTGGGTCCAATTTTCTTTGCAGTAGCAGAAGCAAAAAGAAAAAAAGCCTTAAACTGCTAAAGCCAAAGTGTCTTTGTGCATATGCAGGAAAAAGCAGATAGTGTGCAGAAGAAAGATTAAAGACAGGTGACAGTGAATGGTGAGATAAAGTGCTGTGAGGAAATGAGGGCCGAGAGTAGAGACAGAGGCGAAGAGACAGGAGAACAGAGGAGCGAAATTATCAAATAGCTTCAGGCGGAGAAAGCAAAGAGAGAGAAGCAGCTAACTTAAAAGAAGCAGGCTGAAAAGTTGCAGGGAGTCAGGTCAATGTTCCAATAACAGCACCTCTCGGTTTGGCGTTGTGTTTTCTCCTTCTCACACTCCTGGCTCACGCCTGCTGTTTTTCAAAGGAAACTGGCTCAGGCTGCAGCATCTAACTGGCTCCTGCTCATACAGAGTGCCTATTCAGACCTGTGCCGCTGCTCCTAACCACTGCATGGGCGACGGCTAAGGCAAGAAACTGGAGAAGTGCACAGAGCATTGCGGTGCAGAGGTGAGTTAGGGAGCCAGATGGTTTGGACTGTGGTAAGTAGACTGGCTGAGGGTTAGGAGCTAGAAGTGAAGGAGAGCGGGGCTTGGTAGGGTGAGATGGGTGTGTATGATGAAACACAAAGTCCCCTTTCTCCTCTACTTTACACACACTGTGCTTGCTTTTGGCATACAGCACTGGAAGAACTGGAACCTACTGTAGCTATCCCTGGTGCAGAGGCCAAGCACACAAAAACACAGACTAAAACCTGTGTACAGTACATAGCATTACAAGTAAATAAGTCTATTTCTGTTCATCTGTGCCCCTGCAGAAAACTCTTTCACTTTATTCAAAACAAATTCAAAATCCCATTAGATATTCCTATTAAATCCTGGCTGATAAACTTAATATTCCTAATCAAATCAAAGTACTCTGCCTGATAGTGTGGCTTAGAGCTTTCGCTTATTACTCTTTGCAAATATTTACTCACACACTGAAAGGCACACAGAAAATCTCAGCAGGGAGAGTGTACAAAGAAGTGGTCCTATGTGAGGAATGTGTTTTTTTTTTGCTCAGACATGAACCTGTGCCACAAGAGAGTGAGTGTGTTTAGCTTTAGCACACCTTCCACTGAAGCAAGCTGGTCTGGTATAACTTAAGAATATACCTAAATAACTTTTAAATTCAGCATTGTAGTGGAGAGGATCCTGTTTTACTGTACCAGTGCAGACAGAGATTAACTACTGTAGATTTTTGCCCCAACAAGAACCCCCTAGAAAGCATGTGGGGTCTACCAGAGCGGGTGCAAACAGGTTCAAACACATTACCACATATGTAACAGGATCATATAGGACACATTACTGTGCAATTACACCCGTGCAGTTTGAAACAGAAGAGACATTGATCTGATCTCAGTGAACTGACTTTGCTTACTACTCAATCGGTCGAGGCAGCTTGACCAGTGACCTGAGATCAGGTGAAGAGATACTGCATAAATACCAAAGGCCTGTGGTGTCTAGAATCTACAGAAATATCCCAGGCATGGCCACAGCTAAGATTAGGGTTTGGGAGCGTGTAAGAGGTCAAACATAAGTCCTGGGTGAATGGACCAACATGAGAAACCAGGGTCAGAGGTTGACCTACCACAAGTCCAGAATGTTAGCCTCAATGTGTCAGGGTCTTTTAATAATAACTATTATTTAACTATAAGAATGTAATATACGAATTTTGCAGCTTATCAATTTGATAGCATGATCATGATAATCACAGGGACTACAAAAGCTGAAATAACTGAACACATGAGCACCGGGTTACGTTTTCATCTTATTTCCACGGGTTCACCAAATACCAGTAAGTTAGTTTGGGGTTTTAATATCTCAATACATGCAGCAAAATCCAAAAGGGAATCTCTTTACTATTTTGCAAGATGATATCATTGCTTAATGCCCAAGGCTGCATCCCCTCTGAGTAAGTCTGAGTGGGATATTCTGACCCAGTGAGGTCAACACACACACACACTGAAACGTATTGTACTTTCACAAACAATGTGAACTTATGGAATGAAATGCTCAACACAAATCCTGCTTTTATAACTTTGGCAAAAATGAATGACCTCATAAACCCCTTCACAAATGTCAACATTTAACTCTGGCAAAGTCATGATCTATGTACAACGAGGGCAGTCTGCAGACTAAAATTAGACCAGAGAAAAAGTGTCCATCTAGGGTCCTCTCAGTGGGGAAAAGGAAATAGACAGGGGGCCAGAGCCCAAGGAGGCAAACAAGACTGGAAACAATGATAAAAGAGAAGCGGAAAGCAGGCGGACATTAAATATAAAGTAAATAAGAAAAAAAGCTGTGTATATCCGGGTATGTGGTGACAGGAAACAGTGTGTATGTGTCTATTAATGGCAGTGGGTTTCAGGTCATCATGTTATCTCTCCCGGTGGGAAAAAGTAATTACACAAGACCACTTCCTGTTTCCTATCAGCTACCTTTCCTCTGAGGGAAATTCTGCATTTTTTGGGCAAAAATTTTCACACAATGTATGTGACTAATACATAAGCTCTGCAGTGGGTGTCATATGGGACACACAACGAATGAGAAGACTAAAGAAAGTGCAGCAGAGCCAAAAATGCAGTGCAATGCATGAGTTTGAATGTAACACAAAGCAATTAAAAAGCAATAACCTAGCAATTATGCATGTCTGAGGAATGCTGGAACCACAGGACATGCATAATCTGTTGCTATTTAAAGTTATAGACACTCCTGTCTTTTGAGATTCAAGATCCAAGAAACTTCCTTAATCCCGGAGGGAAATTATTTTGGCATGTTACAGCAGCTCTCAATTCAAACAGAAAGAAAGAAAGAAAGAAAGAAAGAAAGAAAGAAAGAAAGAAAGAAAGAAAGAAAGAAAGAAAGAAAGAACCTGATTATAAATATGATTATGTTGTACAGTTTGATGGCCACAGGCAGAAACGATGTCCTGTGGCGTTCAGTGGAGTACTTGACATTGATCCTTCTCTGGCTGAATGTGTTCCTCTGTCCAGCCAGGACACTATGAAGTGGGTGAGAGGGATCGTCCAGGATTGAGAGGAGTTTGGACATCATCCTCCTCTCAGCCACAACATGTAGAGGGTCCAGCTCCACACCAAGAACAGAGCCAGCCCTCTCCATTAATTTGTCCAGACTGTTAGTGTCTGCCACCTTCAAGCTGCTGCCAACTGGCCACTGATGACCAGTGCTTAGAAAATGCTGGTCCATAAATTTATTGAACACACTCATTAAAGATACAGAGTGATGTGGGAAAAGTAATGGCAACAGTGTTTTGGTTGGTGGTGGTTAAATCACCTTTGGCAGCAATAACCTCAAGCAAGCACTTGCTTGTATCTCCTGTATGTGTGGATTAGACCCACGTATAAAGGGGAAGGAAAAAGGAATTTTGGACCATCCTTCCTCAAAAAACTGCTTCAGCTTATGGACAGTCATCCTGAGATTATCCTGTTGGTTACCATGATAAACTGTGGCAATTATTTTCCTCTCCACAATGGCAAGTGATCCAGATCCAGAAGCGGCAATGCCTTCCATCATACTTCACTGTTAGGATGGTGTTTTCATATCATACACAATGTTGTGTGTTCACTCTCAAAAAAACAACAATATTGAAGAACACCGGAGGTTTTACAAAGACCATCGTGACACTCCACAGTGCTGAGAAAAATATCAGCATGGTGTAGAAAGATACTGTAAACCAACATGAAACCATCATCCCAGAGGTGAAGTACGGTTGAAGGAGCAACATGATATGAGGCTCCTTTGCCACTTCCGCTTTCAGACACAAACCCAGTTTCAGTTTATTGTGAACACCTGGACAGAATATATTACAGCCTACAACAGTCCTGCCATAAATGCTACTTCTGTGAATGTGATAATGTTCAGTTTTGTTTAAATTGAATTGAAAGACACGTTAATTCAACTGATAGGTGTTTCTGTTGTTTTGTCCACCCAATTCAAATCACTTAGTCTATCTAAATGAAATGTAAAGACACCACTGTACAGCCTCCAAAGTGATCATACAGTGGATTCAGTGCCTCTTTTTAACTGAATGGACTGTTATATTCGATTGCATTAGGTGTACCTAATAAACTGACAACTGTATATTGTGGCTGAAAAAACCCCCCAGGAGAACAGGGTTTACAGTGTAAGTCATGTTGACCTAACAGGATGTTTACAAAAGACCCTGGAGCAAAAGTCATCCATACCTATTTAAAATTACAGTTAGTCTGTGGGGCCGTGTAGCTCAGCAACATCAAGAATCAGTGTCTCATAAATCCACCCATGCAGAGGAGAGATGGGGGGAAGAAGAAGAGAGCAAACTGGCCAAAGATGAGAACAACTTTGAATCCAATAATCTGTAATTCTCACTTGATTTTGCAGAATAATGCAGTTTTGCTGACCCTGACCTCTGAACTCCCTGTGAAGGGGGAGAAACAACAAGAGAGTTTTTCCCACAGGGCTAAATAAGCGCTCATTATCTTGTTATTACACATTCCTTGTCTGTGCAATTGCATTTGCAGAAATAAAACTAAACAAACAACCAAAAATCTGTAAATGCACAAAGGTCTTCAGATAGAAATGTCTGTTAATAACATTCCTATATAATGCAGTAGATCCAATATTTAGACCACGTGTCACTTTTCAGTCAGTGGCAGAGCTGTAAGCAAGGTCAGGAACAAACTGATTAGTGCCTGATCAATTTGCTGGTAAAAAGATATGGCGACTGCCTTTTGCGACAGTTTACGGGCGCCGTAAAGGTCTCAGGAATGTCACTTTAACACAGTCTCCTTATGGAGAAATGGCTCTGATGTTTACTGATAGTTACAAAGACAGCTCAACAATTAGAGAAGTGTAACGCTGCACAAAGAGGACAGACAAGGGCTCCTGCAAACTACAGTTACGACAAGCACTACAAGCAAGTGTGTGTGCTGTTTCATTTCAGTCACATATCTCCTGTTATGTGATGAAAAGCCGGACACCTGGCACACTCTGGGGCACTTGACACTGGCAGGTAAACAAAGCAACACCTCGGTAAATGAAAACGATGCCAAACTGCTTGCAGGTACAACACACCGGTGAGTGATATCACTTCTCATTTAGCCCTCACATCTCACAACCGAAGGCTGTTTGGACGAGATTTCAGTTGACACAGCGGGAAGATGGTCTGCTCGCTTGCACCTCTCAACAGCTGAAGCGCAGACAACCAACATCTTTTCAGATTATGGAGCCTGAAAATAAGTATATTAGAATTCTTTCTTGAAATTCCTGTAACATTTCCAACAGCCAGCTGTTTCTTTTTCCCCTGTATTTTATGAGCAAGATTGTGGGAGATCTAGGTGGTAACATATTGCATAAATTATCTCTGTCACGTTGTATGCAAGGACTCCTTTCTCAGTGTCAGAACACAGTGTCAGCCTGCACACACACATGCAGACACACACACACACACTTCCACAGGGACTTATGAGGCCCACATGTGCAGCTGTGGACTGTGTGTGAACCCCAGTTGGAAGGGGGGAGACACAGAGGGAGAGATGGATAGCATGCAGTGTTGTTTTCTGTTAGCTGTCAGTGGGAGCTTTGCCATCTATAAAGGGAGAGACAACACTAGTGGCAGCTTGACTTGTTTGTCACATAGAAAGATTCTTAAGCAAATGCTCTGTAAGCTTTACAACACACCACCAGGCACAGCTGCAGACTCAGCTGTGCCTTGTGTACAATATTGAACTGTACTTTAGGAGTCTGGAGGGAGGGTAGACAGGTTTACATGTTGTTAAATAGATTTAATGTATTAGTGAGAAATTAAAACGGGCCTGAGACATGGTCACGCACACAACTCACAGCTTTATGTGTGACAACAGCTTAAATAAGAGCAACAAAACCGCGTGCAGGAGTCGCATGTGACGGTCAACTGTAACAAACTTTTACCTGTAAACTCAGTGCAATCTGACGGATATACATCATGTTCAGATCCTCCAATATCCACAGTTTTTCCTCCATGTTTGCGAATTTATCAACTGGCATCCTTTTAGGAAGATATCCACACAATTACGTCTTGAACTTAACGGTGAGGCTCAAACTGCTATCCCGCAGGTACCTGGGAGAGAAAGTTCATCATGACAGTCTCTGGTCTCCTGAGCCACGGCTCGTACAATCAGTGCGTAAATCAATAGTCTACAAGTTCCGCTCGTCATGCAAAACAAGACTACCAACTCCGGGGAAGCAGGCAGAGGTGGAGTGGATGACAGCATCGGCTGCACTGTGGTAACCCTGTCCATAAAATTCCCCCAACCCGTTCACGGGGCGTATTCTTCTTCTCTACTTTTCTCTGGTTAACAAAGATCCTTTCAAACACCCACAGTCAACACCCAGCGGCAGCAGGGAAAGAATGGAGCCTTTTAAAATGCAGTTCTTCTCTTTGTGTCCCTGTGTCCCGATTATGAATGCCGTCTGTCCTCTGTGTGACAAAAGACCTCTCCACAAAAGGGCATCGCCTCTGCGGGAGTGATCGGCACACTGTGTGCGCCCTGACTCTCTCCAACCCGGAGCTAAATTAACCCCGACGCGCCTCTGGTGATGGTATTGAACTTTAGAAGAAAAAGAAGAACGGGGAGAAAAGAGGGAGATTACTGTAGCAGCCCCCACGCCCTTTTAAACAAACAAATATCGAATACCGCACCACCACACAAGCATAGCGGGTGGAGAGCACTGTTCTTTTAACTATAATACGTGGAGAAATGATGACCGAGGAGCAAGACAAGATGTAATCCTCACATTGGTTCAGACAAGTCTAGTTTTGATACAGTTTAAAAAGTAAAATCTTTAGCAAATAAAAGAGTCGTTACTAAAATAAAACTGAAGTGGCCCAGTGTGGCGCGCGTTCCCATTACTGCCACAGACTGAAAAAGGGACAGTGGAGAGAGGTGTCTTAGTTGGTCAAAGGGTCAAGATTTTGGTCGATTCAAATATTTCATAGCGCAGATCCACAGTGTCACATATAGTTTCAGTCTCTCACTGCCTAACCCTTCAGATGGTCAATTAAGTCTCTCTGTTCGGCGAAAATATCTGTCCCCAAAAGACGCGTCAAATTCCAGAACTGGGAAAAAAAAGTCAGATGTTACAAAAATATGTTCTAAAAAAATACGTTGTTATTGAAGGGAAAAGTTTTCCTTTCCCACCACTCCAGCTGTTCCAGTCCCAAAGTTGGCTGCATGTGACTTCCACTGATAACCTCACATCTGTCCTTCACAGCCAGTTTCTTTGCTGAAACCATACATGAAAAGTAGGACTCCCAAACATTTATCCTGCTCTGCTCTCCGTCGCGTTAAACACGGACTTGACACAGTAGATCCTGTGTCTCCGTATCTTCCTTGTGGCGAAGGGGACCTCCCCACACAAAGTACAAGCCCACTACTCACCAGGAAACTAGAGTCACATCGCGCACTCTTCACTAACCAGCATTAATTAAAACACACAGTCCTCTGCTTTTCAACAACACCGTGGTACTGGAGAGAAGCAGCAGCTTGGAGAAGGCCACTGGCTTATTTCCATAAGTTCATAAGGAAACAAATCACTTCTCAGAAGAAAGTTACAGAAGATAAAATACAAAGAATTTTTTTGACCACTTTCCTTGCTTTGACATGGCAGTTGTAACCACTACTGTCCACACATGCCCATGTGTGCTCTGAAGCACTTACACACAGCCTCTTTTTTACACCGGTAAACTGTGCAAACAAAGGAGCTGTAAAAGTCATTTCACCTCAGGGCAGAGCAGGAGAGACGCCAGAGGGGCCACAAGCAAGCCAGGTCATTTCCCCAAGAAAAGCCTCCACCCAGCTAATCTGTCACAGATAAAAATACAGATAGTAAAGAGAAGAGAGATTTATTGTTCTTGAAGTGGAAAGAGAAATGGTAGAGGTGAACACACAGAGGGAGGGATGTGGGTGCTCACAAAACTTTCTGGGACTCTGGTATGAGTGTGTGTATGTCTGTATCTGGACAATCTGCTGTGTGTAGATTGATATCCAGTCAGAGTCCTTTGAAAGTTGATCTGACATGCTACTGGACTGGAAAAATATTCACTTAACAAGACTCCTTACACGTTAAACACTGGACTGAGTTGTGTTAAATTAGGCTTAACGTCTTTAAAGAAGCAGTGCAGTATTTCTACACAGCTGCTCTCACTTTTCTCATTGTTAGATGAGTGAATGTTTTTTTTAATAACGAAAAAGCTGGAACAACAACGTATTGTTCCAATGTCACTTAACACATTTAGTCTTTCTTTAGACTCTGTATTACACCTACAGCAGAACATGCTGCAGGTAAATCTACCTGCAGTAAAACATGAGGACCAACACCTTATGACAAAAACCTTCAGGCTGAACAAAAGCACACAGGAAACAGCTATTATCTCAATGACAGGACACTGTGGCAGAGAAGCAGCCAACATGTTCAAATACAGAGCATCGCTGCCTCTTGGCCAAGAGCCACAGAGTACAAGGCTAACTCAGGTATTCAGAGAGATTAGTGGTTAGTGGATATAACAGCTTCAGACCTGACAAGGGTTTTGCTCTGTTAAATGGTGCTTACAGTACCTACTGATGGAACAGTGTATTTGCAGCTTGTTGCTAAATGCTTGGTCTGACTAACAGCAGGGCCACTGAG
This sequence comes from Ctenopoma multispine, assembly GCA_034779795.1. NCBI lineage: Eukaryota > Metazoa > Chordata > Actinopteri > Anabantiformes > Anabantidae > Ctenopoma > Ctenopoma multispine. The sequence continues at coordinate 8,927,182 of JAUYWH010000027.1, read as the reverse complement.
TTAAAGAAAGGGTTTCGGGACAATACCCGGTGCCTTTCTTGTTTCTGAACGGATGTGCGGAGGAATATGGAAAACTTCCTGTACATACACCTAATCATCTGCAGGAAACATGCTGGAGTTCAAGCTGGAGTTCAGATAGTGTTGCCGTGCATTATAGGTAAGTGGTGCATTGAGAACAAATATACACTGTTTCTAAGACAGACTTGTATTTATCTGTTGGCTGTCAGTCATGTGGACAGAAGGGACAGTCTGGGCATGCATGGCTCAAGAGAAAGTGATTTCAAATTGATGGTTCGCCACTATGGTCTGGACTTGGTTTAACACCTGCATGATCAGATTTCCTGCACCAGTAGACTTCTTTTTAGTGACCTTGCAGCCCTGCCAAACACAAGTACTACATTTAGTGGATCAAATTATGTTACTACTTAAAGGACAGATAGCCAGCAATAAGAAAATAAGACACAAGTTGTAATAACCTGTGATTATTCTTAAACCCCATATGCTTCTGAATACATAGAATACACATTTCTCAGTTTATAAAAGGAAAAGCAACCCTAAGGGGTTGTTACTCTAAAGAAGGCAAACACACTGATGAGTATCGTACGAATGTCCTTTTCTGTCTCTGATAAGCACTTTATGTTCAGAACTGTGGAGTCTTTACCCTGACACAAGGAGTGGCAGCAGAACACAAACACAAGAGGGATCCAGGTCAGCTGGGCCCCGAACCACAACAAAGAACCCTGACTATCATCTAGGCCCAATCTAAAAACTGAATCTGATCCACACCCTTACTCCTACACACTGACTGTAATATATTCACAGAGACACAAACATACACTTACATACACAAATACACACCCAGGTATAAACAGAAATAAACAGATACACTGCAACTCAAATGAACATGGTAGACACACACACACACTCGCTCAACAAGAAGCTGTGGCAAAATGATCTCAACAAGACAAAGGCAGCTGATCAAGGTTTGTATGTCTGATTATGGTCTGCCAAACAAACATCCTCCACGTTGTTTAACACAGAGAGCAACAAAGTTAAATAAAACTGTTATTACAGCACTTTTCCCTCTGTATTTTTACACTCTCATACACTTGTGCAAAGACAGTGAAAGAAAAATATGCATTTTTTCAACTGATTTATAGTCATGCTGAAAATAAAAAAGTAGTCTTTGATTTTCTGGGATTGTGCACAGTTACAGAGAGAAAAATCAATACAGACACAGACACAAAAAACAGCTGTCTACTAGAAATTATTTTTTTCATTTAAATATCATAAGACTTATATTATATGGCTGTGTTACGGCAGTCACCGTGTCACATCTGTTCTTCTTGATGACCGCAGCGTGTGACGAGCTGTGAAACCAGATGTATCCCAGAGAAATCTCCTATAAGGTCAGTTCTCCGTTAAAGAGCATAAAAAGCTGCGCCGGCAGCCACGCAGTCATAACTCAGACACAGAGACAGAGTAATGACATTGTAAATCTCATCGACAGCCTACTTTGTTATTGTGTGTATCGCTTTCAGTCTGTAATGTCTTAGTGATCTAACTCGTACTTTAAGACTAGATATATGGCACACTATAATGATGTATATCAGGAGAATGTTCCACAGTGTACTGATGATCAGAACATGAGGAATGTTGGAAGTGAAATGCTAGACGTAGACTCACAAATCATGCAGCTGCTGGTCTTGGAAATGCCATATTGAAGAACAGCATGGATGTGTCACAGTCCATAGGTTATCTTAGAAAAACTGGGGGAGTCACCTGCCCCATCACAGCCCACAGGAGCTGTGATGACAGTGGGATTTTAGTGATTTTACTACTATGTACAACTTTGTGCTGAACAGGCTCAGTCAAACACACATGCAGCCACACACATACCTCTAGAGACAGTTGAGCAGCATGTCAGGAGCATGCAGAGCATTCTGGCTGCTTCCCAGAATCACTGCTGACTTTCAAGAACGTTACCTCAGCCAGTCACACTGCAGCATCATATCACGCTTTCTCACGAGGAACCAGGCAGCTCAACATAAGAGAAAGTATCTCATTACACAATTAATCTCCATTGATTTCTAATCCTGAAAGTGATGGTTGTACACAATCACAGCAGACACCGGATGTGTGGATTTGTGAGAATATTTGTTTAGTTTTTTAAAAGCATTAATGCTTTTAGAAAATGACTATCAAGGACTGTAAGATGCATATAAGGCGAGTGTCAAATCTGTAAAGGGAAGGTGAAGGGATTATAGAGAAAGGTGCGTCTTAGTTGTTAGGCTGCAGCACAATCTGAAATGGAGCAAGGGCTCCCTCTGCAGCAAAACAGTCAGATGTGACCCAAGCTAACACTCCACAAATGTACAATACTTCAGTGATAAATCATTTTTACACATATAGTGCAGATGAGTGTCAACTTGAATCACCAGATGCTAAAATTGTACTATTTGCTACTGTTATTAATACTATATGTTTTCCACTTTATAGTAAACTAAATATTAATGAGATGGGTTTCACAGACACAAGAGTGTAGTGACAAGAAAGACAGAGACAAACATAAATAGTTAGACAAGAAAAGACAGACTGCTAGAGCATAATACATGTTTTCTGTGACTTGTGTTTAAATGAAGCTACATATTTTAAATTTGCTCTTGTTTGCCATGCACACATTTTGGAAGACAACTAATCATCATTTTCAGCTGCAAACATCTCCTAGCTGGCTGCTTTTCTCATCTGACTCATGAATTACAGCTTTGGGGAATTCCCTGGTGAGGATTGAGTGTGGACATGTACAATATAGTACAAAGAATTCATAATAATTACGTGAACCCTTGCATACCTTATTTACATAAACAAAAGACAAAATCTTAACACCTCACCTTAATATAATGCACTTCAGTATGACTCCATCACTCACTGTGACTTTAATAATTGGTAATGTGACTGGTTGGTTTACAGCACTTCATTTTATTTATCCCTTGTGGTACGTTCATGTTCAGGTATCCGCTGTGTCGTTTATAACTACAGTATGTGTGACTAAGCATCCAAATCCACGTGAGTGAACATCTAGATGAGCAGATCTGCATCTTTTCTTCTGAGCTATGCAGTAACGGAAAAACATTGACAGGCATGATAAAAATAATTGCTGAGACAGCAGGGACAACAAAACGATATAACAAGATCCGACATCACACCGTCTGCCACTGGGTCCAGTAAACAAACACATTAAAACACAGGCATGCTGGCAGGGGCTGGAACACTATGCAGCATGCAGGGAATGCAGACCTGCATAATAGACCCATCTGCTTGCATAAAATCAAACACCTGCTCAGCATCATCAACACAGAGAGGAACATTATTGTTGGTTGTGCCCCTTTGCCCTCACTTCTCTAAAATAATATCCGGTGAACTCGTGGCCAGGTTGCACTATTAAAAGATGTGTTATGTCTTAGATAAAGTTTTGAATAAATATAAAATTAAAAAAATAATGTTTTTGGCTACAAGGAATCCAGAAGAGCAACACTATACATGCATTTATCAAGTAAACACCCACACTTTGTTGATTACACATAGGTTACCTAAAGACGGCACATACATGACTTAGCTTGAACTTATTGTAACTCTGTAAGATTGCACAAAAAGAAAACAACAGTAGTCAACGTCAGTGCAGGAACAGGCATGTGCTCGCTTTCTCACTCACTCACACGCTCGCTCCTTTGCGCCCTCGCCTCTAAACACTCCTCACTATTGACTTCCACAGTGCATTCTTCTGTTTGAAAGAGAGGCCCTGACTCCATCTATTTCATGATAAAGTCAGGTGCTTATGGGAGCAAGTATTGAAAGGCCTTTTTGTGGAGAGAAATGAAAGGAGCCTAGAGAAGAAGAACAGCAGAAAAGTGTAGTGTAGTGGGTTGACACATACATGCCCCATATTCTTCAGCCTTAATGACCGTGTGGAACTGAAGGTCAACGACGCGTCCCTGGTGAAGTTACAGTCTAAACTTAGAGCACAATGTGTTATAATGGATTTATAGAGCGTGGCAAGTGGCTTTTTTTCTCTGTCTATATGGGTTTATGCTTCACCTTTGCTACGTGTTACCAATATTTTCGATGGAGTTTACTATTGACCTGGTTTACGTATTCAAACAGGGTTTAACAACAACAACCAAAAAAAGAGAAAAAGACAAGCAGTTAGATTTACAATCTAAAAAGAAAAAAACAGAAAGAGAAGACGGATTCCACAGAGACAAAGCGTCTTATATTTCTGAGCCCTCTGTGATATGTGAAAGGGGGCTGACAACAAGTGCCCTGGACTGAAAATGAAACCACACATTGGAATCCGTGTGTGTGTGTGTGTCTTTTTGTCAATGTTTAACAGAGCAGTACTCAGGGGGGGTCTTATGTTCACAGGAAGAAGATACCGTTGGCATGAGGCAGTCAAGGTCTGTTTTACAGTCTGTTAGCACCATGCTTAAATGGTTATGGTTGGTATACAGAGATGAGAAATGAAAAGATTGTGATTAAAGGGACATGAAACAAATAGTAATCCTCTACTGCTGTCTTGAGGTAAAGACAAAGGAGGACTTCCTTTATGTAATCTGGATCTGTAAAGTGGGTTAGCACTATAGTGTGTGCCATTTTCCTGCTATGTCAGGGGACCTGAGCCTCGAATAAGTGCTGTGGCCCACATAATACAGTTCTCCTGGGGAAGGGAGGCTTAGAGGTCAGCAGATTGGGGAGGTGAAACAGTGGAAGGATGTAATAGCTCACAGACACAGATGAGCAAACACAGAGATAATGGTTTACCGGCAGTATGTTTAATATAAAAACACTTTAATCTGAAATAGATTGCATCATTTACTGTAATACTTTTAAGCTCTATACTAGTTCCACAACTCTAGCTCAGTGATCATATTGTCTGGGAGAGCTTAGCTTCCAATGTAACGTTTTCTCTAGTATTAAACTGTGAAATGAGGAAGACATGAGGGGACTTGCATGACAACACGTCTGGGTGACGCATTCAAAAGTTTTATTCACTTCACTACCCAGGTAGTAACAGAATGAGACAGGTCTGATGATGCATGGAGTAAGTTTCCCATCTGGGGGTGTGGAAAAGTATCCAGTAATTATGCCACCTCCATCTATCGCTCCATCTGTCTGTTATCCAAGTCACTGCTAGTGACAGAGGACAGAATACACTGAGTGAACAAAGCCCGTCTGAGACGAACAATATTCAATAGACCTTTCTCAAGGAAACACGCTGCTTAGTCATTGTCTGAAGGTGTGTGTACATGTCTCTCTACGGTTGTGTGGGCTTGTAGTTTGATGTCATTGTTATGAGAAATTTGAGGTCATTTCTCTCGACTTCTGTTTGAGGCTTAAAATGTTGTTTTATAGTCAGATTTAGGTAAAGGTTGACAGAAGACAATAGTAATAATTATGGGGCCAGGCAGGGCGCTTTGTCAAAGAATGTCCCACAATTACAGTAAGGCCAGTATGTGTGTGTGTGTGTGTTGAAAACCAAAGCTTCCATTCATAACACTGAATGCTACGGCTGTTAATGTGCGGGCATACATGGAGATGGAGACTTATGATCTGGATACTGACAGAATGTGTGACTAATTTCCTGTGTGTGTGTGTGTGTGTTATCTCTTTCCTCTCACTATTAACACCTTGTCCCGAGTGAAGCCCTATAGTGTAGAAAGATAAGTATCTGTGGTTGGGTGGGGCTCACTTGCAACATTAGCTACAGACTTTTTTACAGCTGTTACACTGCACCCTGACATCAGCTGCCACAGAAAGACACAGGCCATGAATCACACACAAGGCCAAAACACTTATGCCAAAAAAAGCATGTATGTTTCTCACACAGCCTACTCTGTGTTCATTATCAGAAGAAGGATTGGAATAAGATAGACAGACAAGTATTACATTAAAGATGGAGATAGGGAAGGAGGACAGTAAAGACAATTACAAAAAAATCCTGAATTTCAATTCAAATTACCTTCATGATGCCAAATTGACCTTCACTCAAATGGATTGTCCAGCGTGTCCGTCCATTGGGACTTACTGTAGATAAGATAAGAGGAAAGTGCTGTCCTTGGACCTGTGGAGCGAACCACTGAAGGGTCAGCACAAGACATTCTGTAACCGTGAAACCAACTATGTGTACATGTGTGGGTGATATAGCATAGGAAAGAACAAGACCTTTGTGTCTTTTGAAGCACAACAACAAGTGAACACATGTTGTTCAGATAGTTTACTGAGCAAAGAAATTAGACACAGAGAGATTATCACTGCATAACAACAAGGACACATGGGTTATGATTTATAATTCCCTACAAACAATAGCTCTATTGTGTTAAATAATAAACTACTACATAACCTTGTTTTGTTGCAGAATAAGAAAAATACTGTATTTGAACAATAAAGCTTTGTTCTCTCTATCACCACCTTATTTGACAAACAGTCAGTCCAGTCATTACCATGGGAACAATGACAGGATTGGTTGAATTTCACTCACAGCATGAGAAAGCTGAGATTAAACATTTTGTATTTGTGCTGGCACTCAGGGGCTGAGTAGGAAAATCACAATGATGTATACACAAAGCCTGCGTAATTAAGAAAAGTTAAACATTTGCTAGTTAAAATATCCCTCAACATACCAAGACAGCCTTCGAGCAGAAAGCCACAGTGGTAGAGCTTTGTTCGAGAGAAAGGATCCTAGACGGGGTAAACGTTTCCCCGGCACCTTCTCTGCACCCCTGCAGTGTTCAGCATACCAGAAGGGCCTGGGGGTGCAAACCACACTTTAGCGTTCACACAGATTTAAGCACTACTGGTTGGTCCCACAATCACTTGACATACTGGGTTAAAAATCCCATGTCACAACTCTCTCACAGAATTCTGTGCAGGACTGTGTTCAAACTCTAGAATCTGGTAGAGAATTGCTGGCGCTTTGAGCCCCCTTCCTTGGCATTTGATGCCCCAGGACAGGACTTGGTTTTAGGTTTCAGTGCGGTGATGGCTCATTGTTCTCTGGGTTCACAAAGCAGCCTTGGGAGCTAGCTTTGGCATTCACTGAATGAGACCCCTTTTGAGTGGGTTCATGGTCTGAGGTGCTTCCTCTTTGGCAGCTAAAGCATGTATCCACATATATATGACCTCTCTCCCTCTACTGTATGTATGCAGAGAGGCAAACATATGCTTACATAAACAGACTTAGTTTATGAGAGTTTTCTGCCAGGATACATTAAACACTAGCAAAAGCCACACCAAGAGGCTTCTTAACGTGTAAAGGCCTGTCTCTGTGAACTATAAAGCATATATCTAAGCATCTGGAGACAACATTGGTTAATCTTTACCTTGGGAGAAATAACACCAAGATGCCTCAGGTTCCACTGATAAAACCAAAAAAAAAAAAACTTTATATGTGAAAAATCAGAATATGAAGGGGAGGGGTAACAACTGTACCAAATGTGTACCCTATGGCAAGCCCTTTTAACATTTAACAAGTAGACAGGCTATACAATTAAGATATCTGCAATGTCTTGTCAAAAGTGGCATTTCAGATATCTGCTACGTCATTTTGACTAGTCAAAAGTCGAATTACAGATATCTACTACGTCATTTTGACTAGT
>JAUYWH010000027.1:8908749-8919430 GCA_034779795.1 Ctenopoma multispine | reverse complement strand
CTAGTCACATTGTAACTTTGACTAGTCAAAATGCATTTCTGGATATCTGAAATACAATTACGGATATTCGAGTAAAGGCTGTTAAATGTTAAAAGGGCCTGCCATAGTACCCAAATTGTGAGATAGTGGCTGCACTATCACTGTGACCAACACATTCTTTTCACTGGATATATGCTGAGCAAAGGACACACCCATAGTATTCAAAACTTCACTGAAGCCACTAGAAGAGTGTGTGAGAGTGTGCGGCTCTATACGGTGGAAAAGGGCAGTGCACCAACCAAACCACAGCCCAAAGCTGTTAAAGCTTTTATTCAACACAAATGGCAGATTCCCAAACTTTGCCATAAGCTCCTGCAGGCTGGGAGAGAGTGTGGGTGGATGGGTGTGCCATCACACACACACACACATCTAACCACTTCCTGGCCTTGCATAGCTGCTGGTAGCCACAGTAGTGTGGACAAGTGGGGGCCATCCTTCAGTTAAACATCATGCACTGAAATAGAGGAGATTCCATTCCCACCTCTATAATAATAACTGCACTATCACAGGCTCCCACTATATCTTCGGTGGTTTCAGCTGAAACAGCAGAGAGCTGGCATGGATGGAGACAGAGCAGAGTAGAGACACACTGGTGGCCTTGTGGATCAGGGTGGTGGGATGCAGAAAGCAGATGTCTTCTCAGTACGCACTGAGGATCGGCAGGATGGCTGCAGAATGGATTTCTGGACAGATCCTGTTTGAGCATGTAATGGTTTGCTCAGTTCCTCATTTTCAACCACTCTCTGACCATATTACACCTGTCGGTTTGTGATACGCACACAGCCGAATGATTCAGCACAAACCTCAGAGGATGTGGAGTCTTCAAAGCAAAACAGACTGTCAGGCCTTTTCTTGATAATGCAGGTAAATGCTAATGCGAGTTATATCCACACAGAAACAATAGCTTGCCATGGAAATATGTTTAAACTTCAAACTGAATGCCTGGCAATATTTCAAACATTTTAATCTTTTATTTACCTAGCTGATTGTTGTAATTAGGTACACACTCCAGTGAAATCCCCAATGCCTGGTTCTGCAGTCTCTAAATTAATAATAGCAGTCACTTAGTCTTACAAAATCACACTTGTGGTTTCATTTGCTTCCAGGCATACACACAAAATACAGATGCATTCACTGAGTGCATTTCTACCATTGTTCAAGTCAGCAGAAACTATAAATTCGTCTTTACTGTAACAACTAACACATTAAAGGCACATTTCTTTTCAAATCAGAAAGTCTGAGCCATCACTATAGTGAATGTGGTCTAATGCAAAGGTTTAGATTTGTTGACTTGAGGATGAAGGAACATGCAGTATCTAGCCATCATCTCCTTTTCTTCTACATTTTCAACGAATAACACTTTGGGTTTAGGCCAACAAAACGTTTGACACGTTTCTTTCTCTATCAGATGCTGAAGCATTGTGTGTTTCATTTTCTGATAAAGTCATTCACATTACAAAAATGTCAAGATAAAACACCTTTAAATACAAACATTTACATAAGCAGCTCAAACTCTGGCACAAAATGCAATATCCGCTGGCATGGTGCAATAGGGGAGCTTTCACACTGAAGCAGCCTGCCTCATTGAAATGCCACAGACTGGTTCCACAGCAGCATTCATTGAAAAAGCCCTAACACAGAGAGCCGGAGGTAAGACCCAGTCTCTGAAAGGAGATCATTAGCATTGACAACAAAAGGAGAAACACAAATTAATCTAGTATGAGAACCCTACGTGAAATAGATTACAGAGTTAAGGAAGCAATGATTGTTGTTGTGAAAAGAAGAGAAGTCTTTATCCTGATAAATAACTAATTCAGACACTAAAAAGGCAAGAGTAGTCTGAGTGGTTTGAAAATGACTATGATCATCCTCATCGTTCTTGTGTTGTTTTTTTGTCTCTGAGTAAAACTGCTTACGCTGTTTGTATGGTGTGAAGAGATCATCACATGAGATCATTCACTCCTGCCTGAGATGCTGTACAGACTTGCCTACACAAACAATACTGCACCTCCACTAAGTGTCATCTGTCACAGGCAAAGGCGAACGTGTGTGTCGTTTGAAATTATGCTGTTCAGACATCAGACTGAGTGTAATTCTGACTGCAGATCAATAAGATGGAAAGTGTCTGACCGCTCAAGGGTTACTGGTGTTTTCATGTGATAGGAATCATAAACAACAAGTAGATATGAATTGACAATGTGTATGAATGTACACATACGCATTATATACAGGGCAAAAGACCAAAAGGTTCAACAGCAAAGGATAAAGACAGAATCAATACGCTATCGTTTTCATCTGCTATATTGCACCATTAACATTCCTTAAGTATCTTCTTACAATACCCCCACTCTCTCCCTCACACTCTCATCTGCAAACACATCTTTATTTCTTAATCCTGTCTGGAAAAACAAAACTACTTGACTAAACTTCCAAAACTATGTACATCCCAAATGTGGGATTCATTTTAATTTAAGAGTCACAAAAAACACCAAAACATGAACATGTTTCTGACTAAATAACCACCAGCACTTGAAAAGAAACCAAAAGCAGTATGTTTACTGCCCAGGGCCAACAGACAAGTGTGTGGGACTGTGGGATGTGTGAGAGAGAGAGAGAGAGAGAGAGAGAGAGAGAGAGAGAGAGAGAGAGAGAGAGAGAGAAAAAGACGGGAGAGAGACACAGCAAGGACTTTGCATCAAAACAATATTCCAGTGGACTGTGGGTAAAAATAATTAGACGTTAGACTGTGAATCGCTTGAGCCTTTCTGCGCTGCTGACAAACGGTGGCTAATATAAAGCAGATGCTGACACGAGAGCTTTGCACAGAGGAAAAGGGAAAAACATGCATGAGGAGAATCTAATCCGGCGATCAACAGCTGAGAGGGATATGCTGGCTACATCTTTGACCTAGTTCTCAACTTTTGGTGGATGCAGACACTTTTGGCTGTTCCCTTAAGAGTGACTGTCCACATGCTAAAGCTGTCAAATGACGTGTGTGTGTGTGCGTGTGTGTGCGCGCCAAGAAGTGGAAATCATGACAACACAAGACATGACAAGAAGTTTTCAAACTTAGACATTTTACTCCAAGTGTTAAGATAAATATCAAGGGAAGCTGATGTTATTGTGGATATTATTAAATTAAAAATGAATCATAACAACTGTTTGTGATAACCCTAATGTAAAAGCATTTATTAAAAAGCACACAATATTAAACCATGTCAGAAAGATGGAACAAAACATAAAGTACATTTAAAGTTACTATCAACCCTCTACTGTTCTTTGTGTAACAAATAAACTTTGAAGTCTCTGTTGGAATATTGTTGCTTTTTGTTCAGAGTCGACTAACATGCAAAGTGGTTTAGATATGAAGCAATTAAGAGCTTTAATCAGACAAACGTGATCGCAGCGGCGCAGCTCTTTAGGGCAATTTAGTTAAAAGTTTCCCACAAAGCGAAGCAAGGTACACGCTCAAATAAAAGTGTGCCAAGTCATTTAGTTAGTAAAAAAAGTGAGATCAGTCAAACTTGTAAACAGAGCCTCCCTTCCTATGATGTGTGTGTGTTTGTTGTGTGTATGTGGCGACACGGTGTGATCTCTGGCGAACAATCCGTCTACCTGTGATGTGTCCAAAAAGACGCTCTTTCTGAACTTCCCTCGCCGTATCTCCATTTCAAGGGCAGAGCCGCGGGCAACGGTGGCTCTCGCTGTTTGATTTCGGCAAAACATCGTCTCTGCTTTCTGGAAACTTCACAGAGAGCCCCGTGTGGAGCGTAATAGCTGATCTTGAAGTGATGTGCGCAAAAAAAAGAGAAGGAATCGCATCGAAAAGTGCCAAAACAGTCTTGAGCGCAGATCCAGGTGGCACGAAGCGGCCCCACCGGCCAAAAAAAAAAAAAACTCGTCAGAGATTTAGGCAATCCCCCGCATCAAACACATACGTTTCTTCTGATGTGGGAGCGGAGACGAGCAGGGAACATCCAGGAGCAGGAAAGAAAACACAGACTTCACATAGTTTTCCTTCACGGCTGACTTTTCACTTTTCCTAACACGGTCCTTTGTGCGTCCAGCAGTGACACGGTGACACCCCCATGTGATGCAGCTGACACATAACTTTGCCCTGTCCTGTATCCAGAGACCTCTACCGGCGATGATTGGCGTGCACCCCGCTCAAGTTTACTGTTGCAATCAAATTCCTGTTGCAGGCCTTTTTATGGAAGGATGGATGAAGCCACAGCAACATATGAATGCATAAAGTAGCAACTTCTTAACTTTTCCAATTTTTATTATAGTTATTTTATACTAGTCCAACAAACATTTTCAGACTCATGACTTTGTGTTTTGTCATTTTAATTAAGCAATAAACGCTCCAACAATATTATTTATACAGCATTAAGTTAACTTAGTATCAAAGTGAAATGTCCACATCGCTTTTCACATTTTCACTTGGCAGTACTTCATTTTGGCTGCACATCATTAATCTGTCTGTGCTTTTAATGAGCTATAATTTAAAGGGAATGTACAAACAAAAGTTATAAACAGTTAAAAATCTGTTCTGGGGCTGCAAAAAATGTAAATTATATTTATATTGAGTTTTCTGACATTTCTGATTAATAGCACATGACTTCTGTAACCTATCACATAACAAGTTCACCTTGACCTACAGTATGTTTCAGATAATACTTATTTTCTACCACTTGGTCTGTGAGTATTCCTGTTTCAATATTGTGGCGGCAGTCTACTGGGTACAGGTTAGGTTCAGGGTATAACGTTTTATTTATGAGTATCTGCCGCTCAGCATAAAGATGCAGCAAGAATGTGAATCACAATTCATGGTGGCTCTTTCAGGACTGGCTGTGAGCGGTGTGTATATGACTATCCACCAGTCTCCAAACCACATCTCAAAACACAGCTTTTACTGTAAATTCTCTTTCCTTACTTCTACTTTAAAGTGGTTCAGCTTCCAGATCAGTGCTGATACTACAGCAACTATTTGGTGGCAAAAAGCCAATGTTCAACAAAGAATCACTGCAAACCCAACCTGTAAGTATAAAAATAAAGTCTGAGTTATAACAATGCAGTGGTTTTCCAAAACCATTAAAATGCCTTTATTGATGAGAGACTAGAAATCTAACCTGATAACTGGCATCATGGGCTCATGTTATGATGATGAGTTTGTTCATTTTTGTTTCAGTCACAAATATCCTTGATTGTCTGCCAATCCTAAAATCTAAATTTAGCGTTCTTGTGTGATATGAATAATGCTGCATTTCCCACGATATGTTTCTACCAAATTCCTTAAATGTTTAATAAATACTTTATTAATCCCCTTGGGGCAATGTTTGGTGCAAGTATCTCCTATAATATTGCTTCCTGTCTCAACAAACACTTAATATACTCAGTTCGGGCTAATGGTGTTTGCATCACAATCAACATGTAATGATAACTGCAGTTCTGCAATAAATATTTGGTGCTTGGTCTCTATGGAAAAAAGGAAAGGGGCTCGTGCGGGCCCCTGATTCTCTAATCTCCCCCCAAGTCTCTTATTTAAAAGCAGGATGTTTGTTGATGTTGGGAGCTTGAGTAAATAGCTGAAGGCGCTGTAACTCATGCAGCAACGTGATCTAACTTAGATGTCTGTCTGTTTCCTAAAGGGACTATGTGAAATGCAGATTATGTTTACATGGCTCATGCCTCTCTGGTCAGTAGGGGGTAGACAGTCACAGAGGGGAGCAGTGCTTTCCCAAGCTAGGTCTGACCCCCTTTTAACTCCTCACTGGGCCCCATTGAGCCCTTTGGGCAGCTCAGTTTGCTGCAGAGTCAGGCAGGCAATGGGCTTATGTGCAGGCTTTGCTATGGCAGATTTAAAACCCATCTGTGGGGAAAAGATAGGTTTGATTTATCACCCCTTGTTTACAGTGCATATTCTATTTGTAAATCCCACAGACTACATTCTCTCATGTTACCATCCTCCTTTTTTCTCTCGTTTTCACTCTCTTGCCCACACACGTGCACATAAAACGGCAAAAACAAAAGTGTTTGTTAAGGTGAGAATCAAATACAGCAGTCAACACTGGCACAGTCAGAGTGGGCTATAAAATGGAAAGTACAGTCGGTACACAAACAAAGGCACTGCTCTTCACTCAGAAAGCAATGGCTATGGAGCAGCTGGAGGAAGATCACATGGTACAAAAACATGAGACAATCATGCTGCTGCATCCTACTACAAAAAACATATTTAGTTTCTCTCTTATACACACACACACGATCAATTGCCCACCAGTTTGGAACCTGAGGAGTGGGTGTAAACAGGCAGCAAATCACCACTATAGGAAATATGGGAAAACTGTTTGGCTTCCTTTTCATGCAGTGAAAGGCTCAGCAGAATGATTGTGGCTATTCCCACTGTAATTACATGTGGTTTTCTATATTCTAAATATAAACTGCAGCATACAGTATTTGCAACAATTGCCATACTGCCTCCTCTGTTCTGATGTTATTAGACATCGGAATACATTTTCAGGACAATCCAGGAAGAAAAGGGGTGAGTAGACCCAGAGTTACTGTTCTACATTATGTATGTTAGGCATCACACACTGGTAAGTAATACACATCAGGCTTTGCCATATAAAGTTATGAAATCTAAGCACATCTCTTCCCTACATGAGCTTTTTTTTACCTGCCAAAGCTCTTTTCCACATTAAAAAATTGCATGGTTACATTTGTGAAAAGACATTAAGACAAGATATATTTAAATGATCACTGTGTCTTAGTAATTTTCTTTTAGAATCAATCTTTCTCTGCACATCCAGCCTAATGTGCCATATTATCCGTGTTTGAAACCTTGCCTATGACCCTGAAATATGCACCCATCTAATGTGAGTTAAACATTATGACAAATGTGATCTTATATTGGGTGGTGGATGAGGGGACACCTGAGGGAGAACAAGGAAATTTAATGTAAGGCACATACTGAAATGATATTATGAATTAACTGTGTGGAAAGCACCAGAGGGGTTAAAGCAGGACTTAAGTCTGGCTTGCAATCAAATTCTTAGCATGCTAAGAGACAAGTGTAGAGCAGGCCCACTATTAATAGTAGAGAGTGTAACTCTGTATGGCAGTGATTCTGTGTGGGTTTAAACACCAAAATACTACATATTCATGTCACAGTGTCCTGTAATGTGAACATATTATACTAGTCTGACTTCTGCTGGACAATACTTGCCATTACAGCCACAAATCATTAAGCCTGTCGCATACACATTTGAATAAGTTTTACTTTACTTTTCTTTGCTTGGCAGACGCTTTTATCCAAAGCGACTTACATGGAGCTAGTGATGAGTGTCTGGCTCAGGGACACACCTGGTGTCAGGCTGGGATTTGAACCTGCGACCTTCTGCATCCCAATCTGACGCTTAACCCATTGAGCTACCAGGCCACATAAGTAAGCAAACTCTTAATTAAACAATTACTCTTTGCTAATTAGTAAATATGTGGGAAAAGTTGAATGACAATACGATGTACACTACTCACTACACTATATTGTGACACTACAATATAGGAAAAACTAAATAGAAAGTCATTTAACAAGTAGCCTTTATTTAATCTATTTACAAAGAATACAAAACTCTTGTCCTTGAACTCAGAATGTTCTGTACATTTTCTAACACTTCATTTTGAAACAAAGACACATATCAGACATGACAGGGTGGGTGGCTGCTGCCCCAGGAGATGCCCTGAGTAACAGAAACCACCAAATCTTGAGTTAATAGTTTCATTTGTGATGCAGTTTCGTCCAGTTGGCAGCTTCTTTGCGTCCTTGTTTTAACCCCTATAGAAAAAAAAGTGATGTTAATATACAGCAGCTCCCCCTTCCAAAATCAAAGACTCCCATCTATTATGAAACTAGAAGCATTTGATAAAAAGGCTCTTCTAGGTAAGGAGCATAACATAAGAATCATAAACGCCCTACTGCTCTTCACTACGCCATACACGAGACTGAAGCAGTAAATAATAGCTGTAAATCACCTTTATGGCACATAAGAAACTAGTTAACTGCTGTGAACATACCAAGTAGTAGCCTGTGTGATATCCACTCATGTACCAAGAGATGAGCACACTGCCCAAGGCCTCGTCATCCACCATGTCAGGGCTCATTGGTGGAGGTGGAGGGATCATCTGAGACAGACACAACAGGAAAGTGTGGTTAGAAAGTCAGTGCTGGAGACTGATGGTTTTTGGTGACAACTTCTCTATTCCAGCTGAATAAGTGAACGTGTTTTTTTGCATTTAGACTAGATAAGACACTACTTAAAATAAATTATTAATACATATTCTAGAGCTTTCCCATTTGTAGTGATTAGTGCAAAGACACATTCCAACTCACTGGGGGACCAAAAGGCATCATGGGAGGCCAGGAAGGAGGTACAGGTCTGTGACTACCAGGTCGTCTGCCACCCCCCTGCTAGAAAATACAAATAAATATTAATGTAATCTTGGTAATACCAAATAGTAACTCAGATCATTTAGCTTGATAGGATGTCTTAAACAACCCTTTTTAGTGAACTCTAAATACAGTCTGGGTTCATTGGAACAATTTCCACATACCATGTGCAACCTAAAAAGAAAATTCAACAAATTATTTTAAAACATTTTTTTCCTCTTTTTAAGACTTATACAGTTACATCAGTGCAGAATATAGAACAATTAAACAGCAGTAAAATTTATTGCAGTCCATTGCAATATCATTGTGTTAAATGTCAGCTCTGAGAGGCTTATAATATATATTCACTTGTGTAAACATTTTACACTATTTATATTTACTTTATCTGCAGCAAAAAAAAAAAAAAAAAAAAAACTTTCTCACATAAATTAATTGGTTTATTTCTCTATTCCAGCTAAACTCAACAGTTTTTTCCCCCCAAGCAATAATCAGTGAAAACAGTGTTTGTTTCCTGGCCAATAAGGTAAGGTGGAGCCTTTCTTTGTACCTGTTTGAAATCCTGCATGGGAGGTGGACCTGGAGGAAACCCGGGGAAGCCAGGAGGCCACACAGGAGGAGCTTCTCTGTGGGGCTTGGATTTCTGGCCTTTACTGTGTGGCTGGTGTTTTTGTAGGTTTGGTGTGGTTGACCTGTCACTCTCTTCTGTTGACGATTCTGCCTCATTTACCTTAATTGCAGAGACACAATGCCTTAGTCTTGACTTGTCTTTTTCTATGTTCTGTTTATATCTTATATATATATATGTATATATATATATATATATATCTGTACTTATATCTTTCTATCTAAATCTATTCTTTTATGATGAACCAATGAAAAGAAATACAAGCAAATTCTGACAAAAATTTAATAATCACTTATCAAAAGATAAATTAATTTAGCAGACATAATTTATATTCCATATAAGATGCAAGTATTAGACTAATTATGACTTATTTTGGTGACCCACTGTGGACGGCTCACCAAAATATGAGCTATGTACAAAGTCAAGTTTGTGAAACTGACCTGGAAATAATAAATTCTTATTTGATGTAAATGTAAACAAATACATTTTAATAAAACACACTTAATATAATGCATCTGATGATTAAAAATCATTTTATCTGGGTCACTTTACCTTGGAATTTGTTTCATTATCACCCTCAGAAATCTCTGAAAGCAGGTCTTCAAGGTTCTGCTCTTCCTCATTGCCATATTCTGTATAAACAACAATACAAGTGCCTCTTTTCCTGTCTATGGAGGAGATGGTGGCTGGATAGAGTTGGCCATCTTCTGACCAGTAAGCACTGCATGAGTCCCCGACCTGCCACTGTGATGCAACATAAATGATATATTAGCTCTCCTGATTTGAAGTCAATTAAATGAAAAATAAAACCTGATGAGGCACTAATTTAAATTATCTTCTGGCTTCTTTGTTGTCAAACAAAGAAGCCAAACTGCCTTATGAGTTAAAATGTACTTTACACTTGTGATGTTAATTTCAGTAAATGGGATCCCTATAATTTGTCAATAAAATTACTGATCTCCAAACCCCACTTCCGTATGTCCTAATCTGCATTTCACTTTCAGATACACACCTCTTTATCTGGTGGTGCATTAGTTCTTTTCCTGCTCTGGTTCTTTTTGTTGTTCTTGCGTTTTTTTCCTGGTTGATTTTTCTTGGAGGCTTGTGGTTCATCTTCACCCTTAAGGGCAGTCTGGCCAAAAAATATTTTTAAAAAACTGAAATAAACCTACACACAGTAACCCACATAGACAAAGTGGAAACATATTTTTAGAAATTCTTGCAGATTTATTAAAAATAAACAGCTCAAATCTCTCATTTACAAAAGTTTTCATATCCTTTATTATTTCAGCACTTTGCAGAAGCCCCTTTGGCAACAATCACAACTTATTGTCTTCTTGGGTGTCTCTGCAAGCTTCTCACACCTTAAACTGTGGAGTCACACCTAATGGGAAGCATCTATGAACTGACAACTCCAGGCCCCTCCACAGATGTTCAATGTTTAAATCTGGCCTTTAGCTGGCCTCTTAATGATAATCGGAGACTTATCTCAAAGCCATTTGTAGTTGCATATCTAAAGTTATTAATCAGTGCTTATTCTATTCTATTATTTTATTACATTATGATTGTATTAA
>JAUYWH010000027.1:8891634-8908649 GCA_034779795.1 Ctenopoma multispine | reverse complement strand
ATTCTTAATAATAAATCGACTGAAATTAAGCTATGAGTCTACAGTTCTTTTGAAAGACAGCCTCTCGTGCCACGACACATTCGAGCTTTATCTTGGCTATATGCGCCTGAGTTTTTTTTCATGGACTTTTTGATTAGTCTCCATGTACCTGCCACTAAGAAACATCCCCATAGCATTATGCTGTCACCACCACACTTTACCTTTGTGATGGTACTAGTCAGATGATAATCTGTGTGTGATGCCTACCAAACATAGCTCTTTGAGTTTTGCACAAAGGGTTTAATTATATTTCAGCAGATAACGGTTTTCCTCATGCCAATTCACTAATGAACTGTTACAGTGATGGTCGAACTTCTTGTGTCCTTCCTTTTCCACTAAATATTTAATAAATTAGCACAATACGCTTTCACTTTGACATTATGGGTTATTGTGGGTAGACAGTTTTTTTTATTCCAAGTTTATTTATAATGCATTAAAATGTGTTAAAACTGCCTTCGTGAAGTGACTCCTTACCTTGAATGATGCCACTGCCTTGTCATAAGCTTTTATCAATGCTGTGTCATCCCATATATCCGAGTCGTCACTCTGCAAAAGTGAACAGATTTCGAGTCTTTGTAGACGACAATATATATTTGCAATAAGACTTAAAAATACATATAAATGTTTAAGGACTATTGTTGTTAATTGAGCTAATTCTAAAATAAAACAAATTTAAGTTAGTTTGACAAGCTTAGTTTTGCATCCACTGCACTGTGGAAATTATGCTAACAGCTGACAGCGTGCAACTTCTTATCTGTGCAACTAAAGCTAACCCACGTCTCTTCACAACACCGTATTAGAATAAGGCGATTTCTCGACCAATTAAACACATCACATACACTGTAAACTTCTTTTTTCTATTTCTGTTCCTTTCCTCTTTGTTTCCCTACTTAGCTAAAATCAGCGTTGGTTTGTAGCTTAACTTCCGAGCTCACAATCTCCATCAAATGGACTAAGTCTATAACTCCTCACACGGGTTGTCAACTTATGTTCAGCTTTGGATCATGACTAACCTGTCCAGTTCCGCGGGTAAACAGCACGTCTTTGCATCCATTCGCCATGTGAAGATGTGTAGATTACACTGCTAACTGCTAATCGCTAAACAACTAACAGCAACGTGCGCCGGAAATGGTGACGC
Organism: Ctenopoma multispine; assembly: GCA_034779795.1. Taxonomy (NCBI): domain Eukaryota; kingdom Metazoa; phylum Chordata; class Actinopteri; order Anabantiformes; family Anabantidae; genus Ctenopoma; species Ctenopoma multispine. The sequence continues at coordinate 8,907,472 of JAUYWH010000027.1, read as the reverse complement.
AATAGCGCTACGTGACGTATATATCGTGCGACGCAGTGGTTGGCTTGGCAACGACAGCAGCAAGCTGTTGACTTCTACAAACAGAAGGCTTGTGGTGTATTATTATAAACTAGTCACAGGACATCATAAACCTTATTGTGAGGATGATTGACTCCTCTTTAAGTTCGTTAGGCGCAAAAGTTGTCGTCGCCACCTCCAGCGATGAGAATCACCCACCAGAAAACATCATTGACGGGTGAGTGCAGCTTCTCCTAAATTCAACGTCAGTGATTTTTATTCCAACACCAGTCGTTACATTGAAAGTTACTGTCAGGTGTTCGCTTCGTTCAGTCCTCCTCGACCCATTTAATCGGTCATTATATTTGATGTTTGTCCTCTTCACGCAGAAACACCAACACGTTTTGGATGTCCACCGGGATGTTTCCACAGGAGTTCGTCATTCGTTTTGCTGAGTCCACTAGGATTTCTGCTGTGACAGTGGACAGCTACAATGGTACGAAGGCAGTGATAGTGTGTGCATACTGTTCATACTGTTTCTGTCAATAAATGCACAGAAGAATCAAAGCTAGTGCCTAGAACTTAACAAGTCACGTCCCCTGTGATAATCTGGAAACAGATTTTAGGTTTATTGAGATAATGTTTGAGTCTTATAAAGGTTTCTTATGTCAGTCCTGTTTGCAACTAAAGGCAATACAGTATACAGCAATACAGAAAAAACCCCATTATGAATAAAAAAATTCTGTATTTAGCTGGAAGATATTAGACAGGAAATGACTGTGTGGTCATTTGAAGTGGGGAAACATGAGTTAAGTAAATGTACGATAAACAATTAACATTTATTTCTGTACATTGATGGGAGAAATGGCCAAAATATTCTCAGTTTACCATAATCTCTCACTAAACCTGAGATTATGTGTTTTACTTGAAATAAAATACCCAGTTTGTCTATTTTCACTGTTTGCTTCTTCTTTTGAATTATGTGTGTTTTTTTTCTTTTACAGTCAAGCATCTAAAGATAGAAAAGAATACTTCACAAAATGCTTCTCAGTTTGAGTCAGTCACAGAGGAAGGTAAGAATCTGTCAGCAGCATTTATGTTGAATAACTGAAACCGGGATTAACAAACCAATTGTTTTACAGAATTTGAAAATACAGAGGGACATCGTCAGTCAAATACTATTTCGGTAAGTTAAAATGAAAATATTTCTATGTGAAAAATTAGCATACATAGAATTAACTTAAATTAAATCAACTACGTTTCTTTCTTTTCTCTTTTAGGTAACTGGAAGTAGTGCAACCCATCTTCGTTTTATAATTGCCACAGGATATGATCACTTTGTTTCAGTGCACAAAGTCAGTGTGCAAAATTGACACACTTGTTTTATTGTGAATTAATGCCAACAGCATTATTTGATTTTAGTAAACATAATTATATCTCAATAGGGACACACCCATGTGTTCTTCCTGGTGGCGAGAAGCTGCAACAGTAATAAGGAATCTGATAAGCATATTTGATGAATATGTAAGAAACACTGATTTGGAAAAAAATTATTAATGTATGTCTAAACAAAATAAATGTAAATCAAATTAAGTCATTAATTGAATTGATTATATTGTCTTGATCTTATCAGAGAAATGGCAATGGCAGACAAAGCATTTTAAAATCTGGACTAATTCTGAAATTGGCTTCAAACCATTTTCTGTGCTTATTTAATGTTATGGATTCACTTATGAGGCTTTTTATTCCACATTCAACTGTTCCTGCTAATTTCACTTGCTGATAGTTGGCAAAGCTTTAGAATAATAGAGTTGGATTGTGATGAATGGTAGAATTACTTACAAAGGAAGCTTCTCTCTGTGTGAGAGATAGAGTTAATTAACTAATTTTCAGCAGTGGGGGCCTAAATTGGCATCAGTACATCCCCCCCATGAACAGAATTTGACATACTCATAGAAATGGGGAACCATGGGCGGTGCACCTGGGGGGTTGGGGAACCAGATGGTTTCCCCGCCAACCAGCGAGTCTCTAAAGACTGCGGGCCTGTTCGCACAATGTACTCAAGCCACCTCCTATACACACACTCGCACACAAACACTGACTCCTATCTACCTTCTTTGCCATTTCAACTTGTCGGTAGCAAAGGGTTCAGCAGTGTGTTAGGACCCTTTGGGACTCCCTCCCCAATTACTTTGCTGACTGCTGAGGAGCTTGGGGATTTGCTGAGGGTGTGTTTGCTGCAGCTTGGTCTGCATTCAAGGCTCTAAATAAACCAATAAAAATATGAAATATATGCTTGAATAACTAGCCCCCTGATATTTTCCAGTGCCTAATTGCTTAGGGGTATGCCTGGAATATAGCACAATTGAGTATGGGAGAGTGTAATGAGTAATGAAGGCAAAGTAGAAACTGATACAGTGTTATTGACTCATCTATTATTTAATGATATGGAATATTTATTGTAATTTCAGAAGTGAATGAAATGAAGCACAAATTTCCATTTCACAGGTGTGCGATTCTTTATTTCTACCATGGTTCAAATTGTGAAATTATTTCATTTATTTCCTGTGAATACATAACCAGAAGTCCCTATTTTGTATGTTGAACATGAGGTTTGGAAATGCGCCTCCCCACTACTAATGAATTCAAGCCCTTTTGTGCTTGACTGTCAGCCGATCAGGAGAATCACAGCAGGATATGAGTGCATTATTACCCTGTCACTGCAGGGCAGGGCTAAATTATCACCCAGTGTCTTCTGATGGCTGCCTAACTGCTGTCCAGTCACACTGAGACATCTGTTGGATTAAAACCCTCTATGTTTATCTGAGTGTATACAGCTATTGTAAACTTCCCAGAAACATTCTGCTAATCGACAGTGGTAGATATTATCAGAACATTTAAAACACACATTTTTAAAAACTATGTGTTTTATACATTATGTTTATTGTATTCAATTGCGTGAGTGTATGTGATGTAGGTTATACTGTATGATTATATTAACTAAGAACCCCAAGCAACACTTTGAATTTTTTGTTATCTCATCTGTGTGGTCCTCCTTTCATGTCGGTGACGTAGCCACAAGCGCTGACAATGGGCCTTAATTTGATTTCAGTTTTGATTTGGTCCAGTCAGCTGAGTTATGACAGAAACTGAGCTAGAAAGAGCTGCTGAAAAAGGAAACAAAAGGCTGGAATTAGATGATTAGGAGGAGAGGAACACAATCGTCTCATTATTTAGGTCCAGCAGAAATGGAGAATGATAACGAGGAATTGACAAAGAGTGCAGTTGAAGACAGCTTTGAATATTAACAGCATTCATATTTATTTTTGAGTCTAAATCCAGCATTTGGTCGTGAAATTGTGCAACAGAGAATTAACAAGTGTTGTTTGACAGTATAAAGTCACAGTGTATTTTCTAGTGTGATGATCATTGCTTAATCAAAAGTATTCACTGTTCAATATTAAGTGCATTTCAGTATTCAATAACAGCAAAATACAGATTAATACAAATACTGTATAAAATAATACAATAGTGAATAAGTGTTTTTACTGTAAAACAGGTGCTGCTTTTCAAACTGCCTTTACGTTTGAACATGACCTTGTTACTTATTTCTAATTTTAACACACAGACTTATTCGCTGAGGTTTTTTTTTTTGCCCAAACAGGTTAAGTTGCTCTACATTTGATACTGTATACTTATTTCCAAGAAAAATGTGCCAGCACAACAACAGTCTTTTTGCCATTTCCCAATTTGATCACCTTTCTGTGCTAAAGTCTCCAGTAAGAGCTGTAAAAACACTTAAGTTATTTGAGTGCCGCTGGTTACTGCACCTTATGTTGGAGTTCCACTTAGCACGTCTGCCTCCATATCTCTCCTGACCTGCTGTGGTAATGTAGTGTAATGGTGGCTAGCTGAGCAATCTCAAGCTGCCTCATTACAGATACTGCCACACATTCCTGACCAGAGCAGTGTGTGCATATGCTGTATTTCTACCTGTCCGCCTATGTGAGCCCCTAAGTGTTGAGTGGGTGTAGTAGTGAAAGTTTTGCTTCACAAACGATTTTGCCCTTGTGGGACGTGGAAAAGCTCCAAAATGTGAGAGCCAAATGGCAGAGGCTGCAGCTAGGAAGGACTGTTTGTCTCAAAGTGGAGCTATGCCAGCTATCTCTCACAAAGTTGGACAAACAGTATAGGTATATATATAGAGAGAGATAGAAGTTACCAGGTTACGCTCCGATCCTATGTTTCCATCTTAAAATATTTGCTCTCACTGTATACTATCCAGCCCCTTTTAATCTCTCTCCCTCTAAACACACACAACACAAAGTGAATAACAAAATTTACATTTGCCCTTGGTATCTGTCAGAGATGTCAGATCTCTAGCACCCACTGTACTGCAGTGTGTGTCCATGGTTCAGGCTTAAGGTTTGCTTAATAAATCATACACTATCAACTCATCTAAAGTTTTAATGCATCCTTATGTTTGTAAAAGGACCTGTAGCAAACGCATTTGGACAATTAGATTACCAGGATGACAGTCGGCTCATACAAAATGTAATTGTTTTGCCTGATTTTCATTAGAGTTATTGTATGAGTGATGTTTAGACTTTATAGGACTTTACATGTCTGGACCGAATGTTTCAATTTTATAAGAACTGAAGAATGACTACACTATGGTCTGTATGCAAATTGACTGTTCACTTTTAAACAGATTAAAAGATGAAAATGCATCACAGCTTAACATGATCGTAACATGTATTATGAGGTGCAAAAGATTATCACATTGAAATTGCAATAACAAACATTAAACTCTGACCTGTATATGGTTTTGAAATTATTCATAAAATGATTTAAATCTCTCTTTCACATGTACAATGTGGGAGCATGTAGATACAAAAGAGCAAGTAAATCAGGAAGGGGGCAGGTGTTAGTCTAAACATATGGTTGTCATGTGTTACCGACAGACTTTAATCAAAACCCAGATCAGTCAGCTATTGTCTATCCTGTATCCATTAGCAACTAATACAAATGATTCTGTTAGACAGCATTTGAACATAAAATAACTTAATATTTACTTATAAACAATTATTAACTGTGTCATAAAAAAAGTACCATTTTAGTGTTTTTTTGTGTGACCTGGACTCAAAATACACTAGAATTAAGCACGATCTATTAAATAACTCTTGTAAAACACTAATTACAGTCCCAGTGAATGAGCTGCTGTTGTTGGGTGTGACACTGAAACTCAAACATCTGGAGTGAAAAAACTGTAGCCGCCCAAGTGTGCAGTCCAATTAAATCTCTGTGGCGATAACATCGTCATATGTTTGTAACCCTGAGCTGTAGGTGATGTCCATGCCTAGCTCTGTCCGGCTCTCCAGTTCAGCAGTCAGGTCCTTTAGGATCCTCTCGAGGTCATGGTTCTTCTTGTGCATCTGCAGGTAGTTGATCTGGAGCTGCTTCTGGTACTTGATGACCCGGTCTTTCTCTTTGTTCCATGTCTGCCTCTCTTGCTCGAAGCTGTTGGCCAGCCTCTCTCGAGCGTCCTTCTCCTCCCTGAGCTGCTGCTTCAGTCTCTCCACTTCTCTCTGGAGTGATTCTGTGGAGATGTGTTCCCTGTCCTTCTGCCCCTGGCCCAGGGTGGGGGAGTCTGGGCCTTGGATTAGTTTTTCAAGGGCCTCAGTCTGAGCATGGGCCTCAAGATGCATAGTGTGTTGCAGACTCTGCTCTTTAGCCAGGGCCAGATCCTGTTTCATTGCCTGAATGTCTTTTTCCAGTTTGCCCACTTTCTCTCTCAGCAAATCAGCCTCATTCTTCTTACGCTGGAGTTCATTTTGGCACACCTGAAGTAAAAATGGATATAGGGAGTAATTAAGAAGATTATTTTGTCTGATACAACAGACATAATCATGTGAAGTTTTAAATAAGCTCATTTATTAAGACTATGATTTATTGAGTCTGCTAAAATACAGACACTGAAAGCAGTGTGAAGGTCATAACTGAGTGCAGCACACAGTAGCAGGTATCCTTTCTAACTAGAAGTACTTTCATCCTTATTTGTACTCCAATGTGCAGTGAATCACTGCTGAATAATCAACACACTCACCTCGGCCTCTATGGTGCGAGAGTGCAGTTTGTCCTCATGGTCTTTATTCTGTTTCTTGAGCATCTCCATCTTTCCTGTGTTTTCTTTCAGTGACGTCCTGAGGCTGACTATCTCATTTAGCTTGTGGCTGATGTCTGCTTGGCAGTCTCTTAGTTGCTGCTTCAACAACGAGATCTCTCCTGTCTTCTGGCATACCTACATTTGGACGGACAATTATGAAGATGAAACTGTGAAATACTGTAATACGGGCAATTAAATTAAAAAATAAACAATAGCATACTCTTATACTTTTATTACATATGATATGAAGCTATTCGGTATTTCTCTTGATCTAGTCTTATGTATTATTCTGAACTTCCACACTTTCTCCACACTATTATTACTAATTCCTCGTCTTATAATGGCATCAATTATGGGTTGTAAAATCGTTTGGCTTGTCCATGCAGTTCCTTTAAAATCTGTGAAATTCACACAAACTGCAGGTTAACTGCAGTGGAAAACAGGTATTAATAAAATACCTCCACCAGTGTAGCATAATATGAAATAAAAAATATACAGGAAAAACAGTACTTCCATGTGTTCACCTCATGCCAACCTTAAGCCAAAATGTTTGATAATTAAAACAATAATAATAACAATTGATCTTTTATTGATCCCCTTGGGGAAATTGTTGTTTGGACAGCTACCAGACAGGAGATATCAGTGCTTACTGCTTACTATGGGGTTTTGGTATCTTGTCCAACCTCACCAACACCTCGACATGTAGCCCAGTGGGATTGTGAATCAAACCGCTCACCTTCTGGTTTGAGGGCGACTTCTCTGCCCACTGAGCTACTTGCCGACATATACACAAATACACCACTGACATACAGTATTATCATTATAAAAAGGTTGCCATGGCAAGTGAGCTAAAATATCCTAACAAAGAAGAGCATCAGCACACATCAAGAGATTTCTTTCTGATTATTTGGAAAATGTAAGTTCAATATTTCTCTCCTAAACTCTGTTTTTTGTCTCCAACTCCTGAAGGATATACTGTATCTAGCTCTTTAGAGACTAAATGCTCCACTATGTTCATCAGCTAGAGGCTAACTTTGTTTGTCTGCTGCTGATGCTGGGCAGGTATACTGTTCAAAAACAGACCTTTTTGAGTTGTGACACTTAAACAGAACAATGAAGTTCCTAGCCATAAAAAAACTAAAACAAAGAGCTAGAAGGTGCTAAAAGGTTCCCGAGAGGCGGAGGAAGCTGCAGTGTTGGTGATAATTCTCTGTGAAATCATTTCACATTGCCTGCATTATTAATATAGACAAACTCTTTGAAAACCTTTGACAGATTCATGTGCACTTGGAAATAGCTGACAATGTAAATGAAGAGATTTGTATCTCTGACTTCTGTATGATGGATTTCTGTTTCATGATACATAATGGTTGTTTTCTTTCTTTTTACTGATGGAAGAACATCATGCTTCCACACCTCAGCAGCAGAATTCAAGGTTGCACCAGATTATTGTGTACACTGCATGCATTCAAACCTAACTTATATAACACATATGACTCAGGACTCACCTCCCACTGAGTTTCCTCGAGTGTTGGAGCCAACTGTGTGCTCTTTGTCTCATAAGACCTCAGTCTGAGCTCAGCAAGATCCTTTTCTTGGGTTAGCTTGAAGACATCTTCTTGAAGCCTTTCTTTCTCTGCCTGTACAACAGTACATTTTCTTATTTCACTTGATCACCCAAAGCATGGAATTTATGGGAATTTATATCTTATTTCATTTTCATTTAATGAATGTATCTTTAAAAACAGAGGAGAAGGGCTGACCTGGAGCTGGCTGACCTGGAGCTGGAGTGCTTGCTGGGTTTTTGTAGCTATCTGGGACACTTGCTGTAGTTTTGTGGAGCATCGCTGCTTCAGCCCTTCCATTTCTTCAGCACAGTACCTCTGTCTTGCCTGAAACAGCTGGCAGGTGTCTGCTTCCTTCTCCTCAAAACCTACCTGTTGTTAGATGATGAAAAAACAAAAAAATCTCAGACAGGTGTATGGTCTATAGATCTTATGATCATTATGAGCACTTGCTGTTGTTTTTTGTTAACACAATAGCTTGGTACCTGTAGCTCCTGCAGTTCAGTCTCTCTCTCCAGCAGCCTTTGTTCCAAGCGTTCAATCAGCGACTCATCTGTAGTAATCGGGGACCGAATCCCACCTTCAGTTTCAGAAAGAGGGTTTGGCTCATTTGCAAGATATGGGGAGTCAGCATCCCCATTAGCCTTAGATGCCAACCCACCACTGTTTAAACCAGGCCTGTAGCTACTGTCAAGGTTACCACTATTCCCATTGACCCATGGAGGCAAATTAGGTAGTACTCCTTTGCTGAGGCTGTTTGCGGGAGCTGAGCTGCCATCACCGTGACTGACAGGGCCTGTGGAAGTACTTAGACTGCCGCTGGTGCTGTGGGTTGGCAGGCTAGACATAGAGTTACGCCCAGAGTCAGAGAGAGTCCCTGAAAGCAAAAGAGGTGACATTCAACTTTAGCGCAAATTGACATTCCTTGAAAATAATTTAAGTTGAAAGCAAATGTTTATTAGTACAATAATAACTATAGACCTGAGAAGGTGTCTTGCTTGTATCTAATATCTGGGCTCTTTGCTTTCTGTGGAGGGCAAAGGATGTTGTCCAGGCTGTTGTGGCGTGTCTCTGTGGAGGACATTCTCATGGGAATCACAGGCTTGAAGGCAGTGGAACGGACCAATGACTTCTCAGCAGAGGTCTAGAAGAGTGAAATGACAAACAGTCAGACGTGCTATTCCCCATTTTTGTTTTTATTTTCAGTGGCTCCTCGTAGTCGACAGCACGACAAAAAGCAAGGCATCTTATACTGTTATGGAGAGAACAAAAAACCAAAGATGAGTCACGTTCTGAAACTTGAAAATCATAATGACTGGCTTTCACAGAGATAAGAAAGTGTCACATGCTGGAAGTCTTTGCAAATGAAAGCGAATTATTTACTTTTCCAGTCATGTCTTTTTATATTAGAAATAGAATGACTGAAGCATACATAAGTGCGTCACTATAAGCTGGCAGCATTAAACGCCACATAGCAGTAATGCCAAGTAAAATGCAAGTAAAATTCACTAGACTGTCATAAAAAAAGAAAACTCATTTCAGAGATGAACTTATACTCCCATCTGTGCTGTCCAAGAACATCACACACAGCACCATACCACCCCTCCTTTCTGTCCTCTTCTTCTCCCCTCTGCATCCCACATCTCTCCCCCATGTGCTGTCTGAGGGAAGATGAATAGCCTTTCTCTGTGATATTAATAAAATGAGCTACTGCTGAAATGTAAGAGGTAAAGCTTGTGAGCTCAGCATTCCTTCTCACTGACTTCATGACTGGGATGCCTTTCCTCATTTTTTTCTCTACTACTATTCCTCAAACGTTCTTTGGCCCTCTATCTCTCTCTTTTTTCTCCTTTATTCTTTGCCTTGCCTCTTAAAGCTGCTTCCTATTCCTCTCCTCCTCCCCGTTCTTGCCCCTGAGGAATAAAGACCTATTGAAGGAGACTCCATTTGCCGCCTATGTACTCTTGGCACAGAAATGACTTCTCTGAGAAGATCAAGGCATTCTTAGGTCATTAATCTGGGAGGAGTTGATTAATAAGTTGTGAAGGTTCAACACAGGTTATGAGGGATGGCTGCTACCTATTAAACTACACACTACATGTTTTATCCTTAACTGAGGGTTTGTCTGTTGCAGTTCATTTATGCAGTATGGCTTCTTGATGCGTGTGTGAGTAATTAATGGTTCCGGTAAAGTAAAGTACAGTGATGCTACATTTTGTGGGGTTATAAAAATGAACATAAAATCTGAATCTATTCCTTTCTTGCCTAGAGTTAGATGACAAGATTCGTATCACTCTCATGTCTACACATAAAATATGAAGCTAGATTATTTTAGCTTAATATAAAAACTGGGAAATGGGCGGAAAAGCCATTATTAAAAGTAAAAACATTTACCTACCTTCACTTCTAATTAACTGTCTCTTTGTTTAGTGTTAAACTGGCCATTTTACAGGATGTTTAGCTACTGTATGTGACAAACTGAATATAATATTAGTTTGTGAGCTGCTGGGTATTTTACATTTGGACAGAGCCAGACTGGCTGTTTCTTGTTGTTTCCAGTCTTCGTGTTAAGCTAAACTAACCAACTGCTGGCTCCAGCTGCTTATACATATTTATCCTGTGAGTTTGCCATTCATCTTCTCATCTAATTTGTGGTAAAAAAGAAAATATGGATATTTCCCAAAGGCGTAAACAATTTCTTTAAATGTTTTCAATAAAGCATGAGAAAGGAAAATGGGCATTTTGTGTACCTTCTCCGTCGTATTCCCTGACATGATCAGTAGTTTTGGTTGCATTCGCCCATCTGACTCCCCATCTCTGTTACCTCGGTCCTCCATTGATCCTCCTCTGTGGTGCGCTGGCTTTGCTTTATGGCTCACCTTATAAGAACCGGATAAACATTAAAAAACTGTGCGATATATGTTGTAATTAATGACCTCACAAACATATAATACACAGTCTCACCTTGATGTAAAAGAAATCTTCACTTCGTCCTGAGTGGGTGAGACGTTTAGGGGGATGAGTGGTGGATGAGGAGCCCTGAGTGAAACCACACTTCAGTAACCCATCAAAGCTGCAGCCTCCACTCCTCCTATGAGGGTTTGTTCCTTTTTTCAACCTATACTCGGATGCCTTGCAGTGTTTGCTGTTGACACTGTTTCCATTGATGAGGCTGCTGACACTGCCCATGGTCCCTCAGGCATAGAAGAGTGGAAGATGGGGCTGAAGTCCGGGTTATTAAGTTACACAGAAATGAGAAGAAGACACAACTCATGACCACAGAGACGTACATTCAGAGGCTTCATCTGCAAGACAAGGAAGGGGCACAGAACAAAACACAGGGAATATATTAAACAAAAGATCATATATGAAAGGACAAAGTCATTTCATGGTTTATAGTGATACTTAGCAATTTTTAGTTTGTTGTTTCATTGTGTTGTTTCATTGTGTTGTTTCCTCCACAGATCAGACATAATGTGTTGAAGCAGGTGTGTACGCATTTGCAAAGCAAACAAGTGGGAAAAAAAAAACCTGCTTTGGCTTTCTGCCTCACTTTGTGTGTCTAGATTTATAGCTCGGATTTGACAAATAACCCTTTGGGTGCTGTTCCTCTAAACAAACTGACAATTAGGCTATACAGCCTGCTCAATACTTTATATAGTGCTACCATCTGAATAACTATGCAGCTATTTGTATTTCCTTTTATATTTAAGTGTTGAATAGGCCAAACTTTTAATGATTGGATTGGCTGGAGGTAAAAATAATGTTTTAATGATGCAAACAAAATACAAATAGATTTATGTTCTCTCTTATAATATACAAAGACATTTATTCACAGAGTAACTAATAGCATTTTCTCTTGTCACTCTCCCCACCTCCCTTTTAAGAGCAACCAGACCCCAGATGTTGCTAGTCATGATCTTTAACCCACAGGGGAAAAGTCCCGTTAATAGTGACTTACTTAAAGGATCCATACAGGCCGATCTGGCTGGTGTGCTCCCCTAACCACCTGGTACTCAGCCTTTGAGCACTCTCTAATGGCCTCAAACCACAGGACTAATGGTCTGTAGTAAGTTACATATTAGTTTACATTGCATCTGGCTTGAGGCTAATCCATAATTATTGGCTGCATGGTGGTGTTTGTAAAAGTACCCATAACTGTCACTGTCATTTTCCTGAGGTGTTTGATGAGCATGCTTGGACAGTAAAATGATGACTGAAGGAGGGAGCACTGATCAAGGCTGTCACTTTTCATTGCCCAGAAAACAATGATAAGCAAGATGAAACATGTACAAAGTAGATATTTCATGATGAGGAGAATAATGAGAACATCAGACACAGACAGCAAGTGAGACAGAGAAGCACGCATAGTGAAGAAAGAGGGAAAGTTTGATTGGTGGTTACGGCTGAGTAAAAAGCTGGAAGTGATAGTCTACTTGAGGTGAATACAGAAAAGGAAAGTTAATCCTGAGTTGCATGAAGCCTTCTAATCATGAAAAAATCACACAGCCATCTGAATTTGTTACAGCTCAGGTTCAGTTTTCATTTGAGGAAGAATTCAAAATATATTCTACAAAGCAAAGTAATGATGTTGAATTTGTACCTACACAAGTACAAAGCAAAGTATTTCTCTGCAGCACTGATGTAAACATTTCCTGACATGACTGTGACTGCCTCTATTCTACTATGCCTGGATGTCTGCCACTAGATCTAAACATCAGCCTTCACTATCACTCTCACATATTAGCATCCTCCACTGACATGGGACTGAAGTAATGAAACAATAGATTTTACTTACTGCCAGGTCAAACTAAACATCCATTTCTAGAGAGGCCTCTGCAGAATCATCTATCCAGTCCAGAGAAACCTAAACAGGCAGACACGTGTGCGTGTCTGTGTGTGTGCACCCTTGAATGAACCAGCAGCAAATGCAAACTTCACATTACCACCACATCCAGCAGGATCTTCTAACTGTTATGTGGAGGGGGTGGGTCTTCTGCTTTTCTAATCGGCCTGTACCCAGCTTTGCATTATAACTGACATGTAAATTTAGCTCTGCGTGTGTGCATGTGTGTGTGTTTTGGGATGTCCTGCCCCTCCCCCAGGGGAGCCAGTGTAGAACATGTGCTTCCATAGAAGTGGCGTGTGCCGCTCAAGTGATTAACTCCCAGTCTTCACAAAAGATCTTTACACCCCACCCGTGTATCCCCCTTCTCTCACTGCTATCACCCAGAGACACCCCCTGTTTGTGCATCGACTAACTGTGTAATTCATCCATTCATCCTTCCCTCTCTCTCACCCTCCCTTCTTCCATCAGTTCCTCCCACCATCCATCCGTCCCACACAGTGCCCTGCACCCACCCTGAACAAACAACACTTCATTTGAAGAATAAGAAAAAAAAAACGCTCTCTTTTCGCTCTTTGTCTGTTGAAGTGTGCCGCTCTTTGTTTGGACTCTTGTGTGCCGGTTGATGTATTCTCCCCAAACAGCCCAGGAACATATTTGAGTGTTAAATAAATGACTAGGTCTCACAATGAGAGGGCTGGAGAGCTTCGGTTTTATAGTGATTTACCACCATCCTTCCTTTATGCTGTTTGTTCAGACATACACACACAGACTCACTCTCTTAGACACACCTTTACACAAATATCCCCCAAGTCTCTCTAAGGCAGTTCAGCATCCCACAGAGTGCGCACTGTTGACAAAACACCTTGTGGATGAAATACAATCACACACAACGACAGGAAAATATACAAGGCACTATGTTCCAAATGAAGAAACAACAACCTCAGAAAACATATGGCCTCAAAGCTCTGCTGGCAACAAAACAAGTGTAAATCTTACACCCCATTTTTGTCACTGGAAAATATATACTTTCTCTTAATGTGAAGTAAACAGACAGTTTTACCGTGTATCTACAGATGAAACACCACTGATTCATTGACATCATCACACAAAAATCAATAAAGAAATCAGTTTGTTCAGACTGAATTAATAACAAACTGTGGGAAGCTGCATGAGACTCCACTGTAACGCGCAGATGGAATTGCACCCAGGTTTACATCATGTTACATCACTTCGCCTCAAACTTCTTACCATAAAGTGTTTTCACCAAGTCTTTTGACACTCACTACCATTGTTCCCCGATTAGACCTATTCAGGCCCCCAAGCCTGTGTCTGAGCAATGATCCTGCCATTTCACTTTTATGCTCCCACTCACTTGCTGCTGAGAATTGGTCAATTTCACTTCAATTTGATGCAAATATTAAAGTGATTTGGAAATCTTTTCATTTCCCCATCACTGCAAATTTTAATAAGCTGTACAAATCATCTGACCTTGCTGTTTTTGAGTCGACAGTGTGATTTAAGACCTTTGGTGAGGCGGGATGTGGCTGAGTCTCTGCGCAGGCAGTCTTACATCTGATTGGATGCTTGTTTTTTTGTGATTACACAAAAGAGTGTTTTCTTCTGTTGTGTGTGTGTGTGTGTGTGTATGGGTGGGGTGCTGTCCTAGCTTTTGAGTCCCAGCTGACCTGCCTGACACAAAGCCCCGTCTTTCAAAAAAACAGAGACCCCCCCACCCCCCACCCCACAAACACACGCTGACACACACATAGGCACACTGATGCATAGACACACACTCATAGAGCATAGCCAATCCATTAGCACAGCCAGTGGAAGGCAGCAGTGTGCAATAAAGGTCCAAGATTTATACCTGTCTCACAATGAACAACAATGAAACTCTGCCCTGTTCTCACTGTATCACTACACTGCCACAGTGCCAGATGGCATCATTTTAATTCTCACTGTCTATATGTTAATTTCGAACAGATGCATGTGTAATCTAGTATTTAGTTCAGTGGGTCTGTTTTTGGGGTCAGTCTTCGACAGCTTATTTTTCTTTGTTCCTGTGTGCAGTACGCACATTTACATTTTTATGAACTGTATCTTCTTATGTGGCCAGTGAACCAGCTCAAATTCTGTCCTTGATTTAACTTCCTATTTACATTACATACACATCTGATGTAATTTAATGTTGCATTATGATGATCTACACATAAAGCTTCAAAAACATAGTCTTTATGTCCAGTAAATGTCCATGCATGCAGTTTTCAACGCATGATTTCTGTTAAAAATCTAAAGTTTAGACCGTTAACATCCACAGGAGACGTGTGAAGTATTTCCCTATCCATGAGTAATGTGTAAAAAGCTCCCTCTAACACTCATCTTACATATATATCAAAAAATGCCTTATTTTCATATGTAGCCTGTGTAAAACTTCTCATATTATTTGTATCAATACATTGCCATTGCAGCCTTGTTTAACATCACACATATTGCAGAACTTGAACCAGGTAATTCATTATTTAGTAATATTTTTTGTGAAAGGTTGTTATTGTGATATGTGTTACCCTTCAGTGTGGTGCATTAAAATGCTAAAAAGAAATATCTGACATCCAAAACTTAAGAAGAACAGCCTGTTACACAGCTGTCTGCCACATTGACATTAAAATTTACGACAATTTCAATCAATATTCTCTTTTGACATGTGCTGAGAAGATTTCAGAGTAGTAAATGCAATGTTGGCATGTAGATACAATAAAGTCTGACTTTATTTTATCAAAAATATAAAATAAAGCCAGCCTCATGCTGAGATGGTTTCCTGCTACTAGCCCTCTACTTGAATGGTATCTAAGACATCAATCTAAATCAATCCTTATTATGTTATTCGATTTCCCAGAATGCAAAACACTGAACTTATTTCTGCCAGTGTGATGTAACAAGTTAGATAACTGAAATCGATCTGTGATTCACACAAACTAGCTGATGATTCACATGTAATGAAGCATTTCCTATTATCCCAAACATGACACAGTGGAAATGAAAGTCACAAATTAAAGCAAGAAGAAATAAAAAAACAGCTCACATATGACAGTAGAGTATTTTCTAGAGAATGATAAACTGATAAGTTGAGTTATTGAGAAGTAATCGTCTATCTCTTTCCCTATTATCCTCTGTTGCCCCTTTCAAAGCACATACACACACACACACACACACACACACACACACACACACACACACACACACACACACACACACACACACACA
>JAUYWH010000027.1:8841933-8891534 GCA_034779795.1 Ctenopoma multispine | reverse complement strand
ACACACACACACACACACACACACACACACACACACACACACACACACACACACACACACACACGCGCACACACACATTCATACATTTCCCCATTGTGTCTTACTCACTGTGACTTGTGGGGATGAGTAATGTGGCCTCAAGCATAACATCAACTGGGAATGAGGTATGGGATAGAGGCAGCAATCTATCTTTCACTTCCACTGCTAACACATCTATCTACTGACCAAGCATGCACACACACTCATGCTTACACACGCACAATGGCATCCAATAGCAGCTAATTGGGTAATCCTTTAGCGCATTGTAAAAGAGATTGAGCATGAATAGGACTTTAATGCTGAAGAGCAGAATACCAGACACTCATTATTGCCCCAGAGTTGGAGTACCAGGCACAGAGAGAGAAGCAAGAGCAGAAAGAGACAGACATGGAGAGATGATGTGTGTGAGAAAGACTAATGTCCTGTGGAGCTAACATTGCACTATGCATTGGCAACTCTGGTATTGTCCAACAAACATTTAATATTGCCTCTGTTCAAAGTTTGAGTGTAGGGTTTTGATGCAGAGAAGAGCATAAAAGCTGCACTTGAATCATGTGATAAACACCTTTTAAAAAATCAATTTGATCCACCTGTCATATACTTGCAACCATGTTGCCATGTCTTTGATCTGAGGCCAGCTTTTAGTGCTTTATAAAATCTGATTGCATTCAGACGCTTTGTGTACATGCTATTATGTGCATCCAAATTAGACAATATGTCAACCAAACAATCAGACTCCTAGGGTTTTAACAGATAAGGAGGTTGTTTGCAATACTGACTGGGTTTGTATGGCTGGCCAACTACTGCTCTTGTAGCAGCAGCATTCAGCTAACCTTGGCAGCTAGAGTATAGTGGAAAATGTATTTTTAATAGAGTTTAAATATGAGCCTTTAGCACTGTGATGAGAATGGGAATTGATGCTCATGAATTAAGGAGTCCTAAAATTAAATATCTGAAATGTCCTTTTATATTTCTTTATTAAACTGCATCCACCCATACAAGATTGATTATTGCCTTGCAATATGTCTCTGCACTTCTCTGTAATGCTTCAAACTTATGCAGTGGCCTGGAATCTATCCAAAAATGGTTTTATAGAGCTGCATGCGTCTTCTGTAAGATACTGCAGATCACTGGCCAGCTCTATGGTAATAAAATATTTAATTCTCAGGCTTTTATCCCCCTCTAAAAACAGCAAGTGCAAATGTGTTGTAAAAAGTGGAAACAAAGGAAATACATATTTTGAATTATGACCCAACCATTGCCTGTGAATACAAAATTTTCTGTTACTCATCACTTGTTTTGAACAGACTATGTCACTGAAGGATATGGAAGCATCATATATAAGAAAGTACAGCTGT
This sequence comes from Ctenopoma multispine, assembly GCA_034779795.1. Taxonomy (NCBI): domain Eukaryota; kingdom Metazoa; phylum Chordata; class Actinopteri; order Anabantiformes; family Anabantidae; genus Ctenopoma; species Ctenopoma multispine. The sequence goes on along the minus strand of JAUYWH010000027.1, from coordinate 8,890,137 downwards.
TGTACCATCACAGAAGCTTTGTTGTGGTGTCAGACTATTTTTTTGTACAATAATTAAACTTTCAACAAGGAAGGCACACCAAAGGTGTCACGCAACAGCCTATAAAGAGTAAAACATTTTTTGTTTTCTGTTTTTGTTTTTATATTGCAGCACCAGATAAGAAAGTGTACCAAATGCAAATGGGGTATGAACATTTTTAACTTCTAAGTGCAAGTGAATGATATGTTTTATTTAAAGTCTCTTAGCACTGGCATTTCTCACATAATCACACACAGTGATCATGCCATTTCTTAAACGTCTGTCTTATACAGTATATTCGTGTTTAATACTGTGTATATCAACTCTAGGTAGGTGGAAAGAATGAGGCTTTTCCTGGCAAAGGGGCCCATTGACCCTGGAAACTGAAGACTCAGTGATAAGGTTATTCTGAAGCATAGCTATCCTCCCATCCTCCTAATCTGCTGTAGCTGTATGGGTGTATGACTGGCATAATGTGGGAGTAAGAGAAGACACAATGAGCTCACTTTCAGGGGTCTCTATCATTCTGAACGCAGCTGAAACCATCTGCTGCAGGCGGTACATCTGCTCAGCTCCAAAATAAAAATTCCTCTGACCTTGTAATTTTAATATGTTGTAAGGAAACCATGCATTTCTCATTCAACATTTTGAGGTGTCATAATGAATAAAATAGCATTTTATGTTCACCTGCTGGGCACAGTTATTCATCTTATCTTTACAATGTTTTAAAGAGGTTTATTGGAGTAATTACTAAAAAGTTGAAAACTTTGCTACATCATAGTGAGCTGAGGCTCACAAAAATGTTGGGATGCTGCAATTCCCTGACATAGAGCTTTCACTCATGAAAGGATGGTGCATTTGGGTATCTGGGACAGTTATTTTAAGAAGCGTCTTCTTTAGCAGGTCACGGCAGCTCAAATGGTTTGTCAAATGCCACAGATACAAGACTGCTGCATTAATCCAAATGGCAAAATGCAAAATGTTAAGGGCAAACAATGACCTGAAAAGTCAACATATATTAAGAAAGGAAATTATGCAGGTCACACACTCAAAAACAAATAGCTCAATTATTCTCTGTCACAGAAAGACAAGGATAAGACAAGTCTTAGTTTGTTTTATCTTTCACTTCCTTTCCTAGTGTTTTTCTCTGCACAAGAGAGCAAAGCTGAACATGCCTGAACAGGTGCCTTACACTTACCTATTCACTGTGTCATCAGCACAGTGTACGGTAATCACAATGCCTGTAGGTCTCAACACATACCTTACTGTACACAGGTGTGACAGTCCTGAAACTGGGAGGTGGGCCAGAGGGCAAATTATCCCCCCTACAGATTCCTTTCTTGTGCTGCCACCAATTACAACAAAAAATATTTTTACAAACAGCAGGGCCAATTATGTTAGAGAATCATAGGGTGGAATATACAAACAGACACACTTAATGCATGCTTAAAATACCTATAACAATAGGCTATGTGTCCAATGCTATTTATTTCCCCAAATTGTTGTGTACAGTTTAACATTTAAATAGAATTTCATGCTGCTCCCTATTATTTCACACTTTTCAAAACAATGATTTGTCTAGTAATGGCTCTTCTGAAAGTAAAGAACATGACTGGCAGTTGAAAAAAAGTTTGCTTCATTCAGAGCTGACATGTCTTCAAACATGAAGATGCTTTTACTTTGAAATTCAGCTTGCATATAAAATGTAGAAAAAGACTTGGACTGCTTCCATGCTGAGAAACATTGGTTCAAGATTTTGAACTATGTAAACAACAGATATAATTCAGTGTGGTGCAAATGAACTTAGTTTGGATTTGTTCCTTACTTACTTGCTACAAACACAGCTAAAAAAACTCAAGGCAGCTCCACTTAACAAATCACACAGACTCACATCTGTGTCTGCTGGTGCCATACTCCTGTTTGAAGTTACAAGACTGTGAGCTCTGACTGAATCTGTACCATAATTTACCCCCTGTCAAGTCCAATCAAACTGCCATAACCTCCCTTCAAGTCCAGCTGGAGGTAACTTACCTCTGTTATAGCCTGCTTGCCCCCACAGTCACAGTCACTGCTGCTGCTGCATTCTCTCCCAAAGCTGTGTGGATCACTTGAACAAACCACTTCCAGCTGGATACTTGCTGGCACCGCTGGTGTAGCGAGCTTCTCTCTGGGTTCCCTTCTCACCCCTTGTCAACACCTGGTATGACGCAATCAGTTTGTCCCATCTCCAATACAGTGAATATTGTTACACTCCTCCATAAAAATGCTCTTTCTCTCTCTTCCCTCCCTCTCTTTTAAGTGTATCCTTGTTTGCTCCCTCCCACTCTCCTTCACTTTGAACATCCAGCACTCACTCCCACCCTCACTTACTCCCTCCTTCCACTGCCTGCCTAGTCCACCACTTATATGTATATTTATTGAGTTGTTAAGTATTTATTTAGTATTTTTTCTCTTTCATTCCTTGTTTACTTAATCCATTTCTCTCTTCCTGTGTTTTCACACTTTTCAACTAGCTTCTCACTCACTTCTTCTCTTTTCCTGTCATTATTTACTGCAGCTGTTGTTCATCTAAAGTCACTTCACCGACACTGAATATCTACATACAACATGCCATGCATTCTCTGTAAGTGGTCTAAATATCTGTATCTGTTTGCATGTGCAGCTTAAAAGTGTGAGGATGAAACCAGCTGGAGTCTATTTATCCCTATGAATCTGTGCAATGTGTGCGCATTTACAAGTAAATAAGTGGCTGCTTGGGCCATGACTTTACTGAGCTGTTTCCCACAATAGACTGCTGCTGTAGATTTAACCTGCTTCACTGCTCTAAATGACTCAACTGGATCTCCTACAAACAGGATGAGAGTGTAGGCATGTTGTATTTGATTTATTCATGACGAGCTGAATAAATGATTGGGATGGTATTGCACAGTTTTGGCATGCAAATACATCCTCACATCTCCCTGTCACAGCTCCAGGTTTGTCCTTCTATGTCCATCTTTTTGTTGTGGTTCTATCTACATGTCTTTTTGTAGGTGTTACGTTTCTCTTCTACAACATGCCATTTATCTTCTATTCTCATTCTTCATCTCTTTGCCCTAAAACTGTTGACAACTGCTGCATCACAATGAGAAAAAAGTAAAACCCATGTATATATTATAATATAATGAAGTTATGAACAAAAGCTGTAGTGGTTGCTGCAGGACTCAAGAGGACTCTGACAACACAGGATCAGTTTAGGAACTTTAATGGATGTTTTACAGGAGTAGGGAGGGAATGAGGGATCTGCAGGAGGTATCAGGCAGACTGAAGAGGGAACCAGAGCACAGTAGGTAGTTATTCAGCCTCACCTAAGAAGATACAGAAGGACACGTATGTGATTGTAGAGAGACAGGTGAGTATAGGTGGTGCAGATAGGTTTGGGTGTTGCCATAGACCGGATGAGTGGGGGACTGAGAAGGTAAGTTGAGGGTAATTGTCCAGATAAGTATCCAACAAGGTGGCTGCTTGTCATGTGGCCAAGATGGCCACCGAGTAGTTGGCTCACTGGGTAGACAGAGGCAGAGATTGAAAAACAGATCGACTGCAAAAGAACCAGCTGGTGGTGAGTAGCTGTTCATAGCAAACCTTTACTACAAGAGGCCCAGCAGCAGTCCAACAACAATTTAACCTCTTCTTCTTCTTTGTTTTCCTCTTCTTCTTGGCTTGTAATCACAACTGGAAAGCAGTTATAGTAAACAGTAATAGAAGCATTACTGCCTCCTATTGCTTTGGACTGTGGATCAAAGCTTACAATCTACCCATTAGTCCTGTTCATTCCAGACACTGAAACCCATTTCTGCTCAATCCGCTAGGAATTTCCAGAATTGTTTTCAGCTCAAATATATGCGAAAGCTGTCAATAGGTCTACTTTCACTTTGTCTTTTTAATTTCAGCAGAAATATATATGTTTGTAGTACTTCATATGTCCATGGTTTATTCTTGGTTATATACACAGTCGGACCTAGCTGCATATTGATAATGGCCTATTCCTCCACATATTTATTTGCCACCCATCCAAAACTTTCCCTTGGCCCCCCCTTGACTCTTCCCAGTACAACTTCACCCCTTTAGTTGAGTGTTTCTCCGCTTGCCCCTTTAGGTTGACACAATGATTGATTATCAAGTTTTCCGATCTGAATGATATTCCCACTTTAGTCTAGATAATGATATGTAATCAGAGGCCAGGACCACTGTGTGTGTGTGTGTGTGTGCTTGATGTAGGCCAGTAATATTAGTGACGAAGATGTATTTGAATGAGCTAATTTTGATACTTTACAGAATAATTCATACATGCTGCTGCTATAGCTAATCACGTTCAGGTTGTTTGTGTGTGTGTGTCTGTTTGTGTGATATTGACACATGAACTGTGTTAAGTCACTTGTCAGAGAGTCTTTGTTTGTTCACTCTTCAAAGGCTGAACCAATATCTCACATAAACATCTGCTTGCATTAATTTATGGACAGGACTGTGTGCTTTGTGTGTGTGTGTGTGTGTGTGTGTGTGTGTGTGTGTGTATGTGTGTGTGTGTGTGGGTACAGCTCAGCTGTGTCCAGTCTTTAGCCATCTAACATTAGCTGTGTCTTGGGCCAGCTGGGTCAACAACATTATGCTGGGTCTTTTTATTCAACAAGGTATTGATCCTCCTCCATGTGTTTATTTGTGTGTGTGTGTGTCTGTTGGGGTGAGTGAAGATAAGCAGGCAGATGGGGCCAGGCCAAAAAAAGGAGGCAGGTTCTGGAAGAGCAAATTTGACATAAAATCCAATCAATTTCTCCAGCCCAGTCTGAGGCTGACACTCTGAGCTACTCCTTCAAGTATAGAAAATGCCAACAACAAAACTCTCATGAGTAATCACACCCGTTCATTCACTTTGGCAGAAAACACAAAAAGCTCTTAATTGTTTTTTTTTGTAATGCATTCTTCAGAGACCTACTACAAGATTTTTATGACAGTAAGTGTAAATACGCAAACATACATATGCACACACACATACATTCATTCATGTATCTCTGCAGCAAAGGGTGCTGTGATACATGAATAATTAATAACTGTTTTTAACAACCCTACACACCATCAATGAAATGTTTGGACATACTTAAAAAGCAGACTCTGTGGTTTTTACAAAACCATAAATGTATATTCACACACACGTTTGATATTATCACCTCATGGGGTTTTTACTTTGACTTGCATTCATTTCCTGGAGACTTACCCAAAATTTAACCATAACCACAACTTCCCAAGTCTTAATCCTTATCCTAACCCCAGCCTAAACCTGATCTTGCACTGTAAAATTCAGTGATTGGCGTACGCTGCACAGTCAAGTCAAGTCAGTAATGTCACACAAATGCCCTTTACACACCTAAACATGAACATTAGTGGTATGATTTATAACATAACCATTTTAAATATATGCAAATGTATGATATGAATATGAGTTTTATTCCAAAATATCTGTCGAAGGCTTTGTTGGACTAAAATGACTGAATTGCAAGAAACAGAGTACCGTAGTCTCTTAAAGAAGTGTTGACTTTTTCATCTCGTTCCAAAGAGGATGAAAGTGTAAAACATGCCTCTTTTACAAAATGATAACTGGAACTAGAGCGAAGCAACACACTAATATTTTTTAGGCTTAATTTAATGATCAGAATAAACGTTTTTATATATTTATACATACTTTATTTTTATTTTCACATTTATCTCTTTTTTTTAAAATATTTAAATAAAGTTATATAATGTAAGAGAGATTAAAGTGCAATTTCCGCAACCATCCAAGTTCTTCGCTGGAGGATTTCATCATGCAAATCGACAGTAATAAATGAAAGTCAAATGTCTTCACCACAGGAAACAGCTACTCTTTCAGGTCATAAACAGGTAGCAGTGACATTGATGCTCTAGTTTAATTACCGTGAAGTACTCCCCAGCGCTCCTTCTGTCTCTTTAATAGCATTTCCGCTGCTGTCTGAATTGGTTTGTGGGTACTACACAAGGCCCTCCATCATTTAAACTGTGTATTTGGGGAACATTCTCCCCTCCAGAGCTTGAGTCATGGAGCCCCTTTGAAAAAATTAAGCATGCATTTGTCTAATGTATGTGCCACTACACTAACAAGCTGAATGGCCTTCAGTAATCCACAGGCCTTGGTCTTTTCCTTCTTTCTGAAGTGCTTTTTTTCTTTTTTCATCTTCTGTCAAGGCTGACAGCTCCACTGTGTATCAACATGTTCACCTGGGGCCGAGCAGAAGGGCAGATAGAGATAATATTGACAGAAGTTGTAGCCAGACACAGATAAATGATGTCGCTGTGGAAAAGACCAAAGTGGAGAAAAAATGGACAAGAACTGTAAGAAGGGAGAAAAAATTGGTTCTGAATGAAGTATTTGAGTAAGAAAAGAAGGTAAAGAGGCCAAGGCGAGGTCTGAGTGCATGGAACTAGGGCTTAAGCTAAGGCTTTATTGATTCTGTTGGCTTTGTCTGTCACCACTTCAGGGGACACAGTTGGCCTATGATATATGGCTGCTTCATCGTCTGCTGCTGGAGCAAGGGACACGAGTCACAGAGTCAGGCACTACAGGGACCTCGTGTTACGCTACTGGCACAGCAGGGGCATGGAACTCTTTGAGTCCCGTACATCACAACTCCACTGAGAGTTGGTGTGAACTAGAGAGTGCAAGAGAGACATTCACCTGCTTGCTGTATGATCATTGCTTCCTACTGAACTTCTCCACCGCTCCAGTGCCTGACTACTAACATCATAAACTTGCTATTAATAAATAAAATCCATACACAGATTTTTAGTTTCCCCTGGCATAAAAATGTACAACTTGTCCTGCTCATTGCAAGAGATCAAGTGAGGCTACACACACACACACACATGCATACACAGAGATGCTCACACTTCAAAGCAGTGATGGCTGTCTCTCTGTGCAAAGGCAATTTGCTCTCCCCAAGATCTCTCTCACTGGTAGCATATAAATAAGCCTGGCACCAAGTGGTCAGAGTGCACAGCAACAGCCTGTCAGGTTAGATGAGGACAATGAAGCTGTCTGTCTGTGAGTGGCACAAGTTGAGAGTACAGTTTTGTATTGCGCACCCACACACCACTGTTGTCACTAAGACACTCACACAAAGACATACAGGGGTTATTAGTATTGATTTAATGTGACATGCTCAACCTTGCTAAGCCACAATGTGATGAGGCTTTAATTCATCAACATACTCTGCGTGTTGAAGGTATTGGACACACAGCCAGGGCAAGGTGTAGATGTGAGACATTAACAGGGGGAAAGGGACGCCTTTTCTGTGCTATCCAGCAGCGTTTTATCCTCATTTTACCGTTCAGACTGGATTTTCTCATAATCCTATTAAATCATGGGGTTAATAGAAGAACTATTGCTGATGATTTCAGTTGATGCAGGGGGCAAAAAGGTGCACGGTGTCTGTGCCCATATGCAGTTCAGAGGGATCGCAGCCAAAATCACCCTGATCCACCACCCACCCAGGTGTTGCACATGAAATAGAAAAATTAACAAATAAAGAATAAAGTCATTAATTTCTCCTTGTTGTTAAAATTCCACAGTCTAGCAACAGTTAACTGATTTGAGAAGTCTTAAACATGTGCTAATTGGGATTATATGGTGTGTGACTGGGCTATAAATTGCAATGAAATGCATGTTCAGGTAGCATGAACAGAATAGTAGAATACACTAATCACCTCCTCCCACGCGAAATCTTTGTGTTTGTGTCATAGAGCAAAGTTTGGTGACATTAGCCTGGAATGACAACCATGCTGGTTTCTGTTAGATCCTCTAAAGACTGACAGTGTAATATAATGTATGTATATTGTGGTACTGTCTAACCTATAGCTGGGACTTTGGCCTCGCGCCATCTCTAAACAAGCACCTGAAATAAATCATGAAAATAGCTGTCTTAGGTATTATTTTACAAAGAGGTCAAGCTGGTGAAAAATGCCCTTTATTATCATATAATTAAGCCTGTGAACATGGTGAGCATGAAACTAAACAGATGTGCTAATACTTGTTACACTAATTAAAATCGAGGCCTTGCTACACTAATGCACTTATAAAAATCCTGCTGGAGACATACTACATAGCTCGTGATTGCACTTTATTCACACATTTATGTGTCAAAAACTGCTCAGGTGATGGTACCTTTAAATAATCTCATTTCATATTTATTCCTCAGCATTTTGTCAGCTTTGTTTTTGCCTGATCACTTTATTCTTTTTAGCATAACACTAACCAAAGTATGTAGTGGGAGGCTGAATGTCACAAGTCGTGTTTTCAGTTTGTAAAAAAAAAGAACAATTTGCAAATCTTCAGCTCTACAGTAGGCCCATTCAATTCTGAGAAGTTGCTCATCAAGTTCACAAGGGGGCACTGTTGCCATTCATTCATAAGTCTCCCCATTATTTTTCATTCTTTTCCTTCTAGATGATATCATACATGAAATAAAATCATGTTATTCCTTATAAGCAGAAGGGGAGTATTAACAACACTTTCCCCATTTCTCTCCTTGGTTAAAATTAGCTGAGTGCAGATACAGGGGGCAGTCCCTCCATTGTGCTTGCAGCACACAGGGTCCCTGTTAATTTCCTAGCTCAGTGGCGAGGCAGTCATTATCTGAGGATGGGCATCTACAATGGATAATTATCCTGGGAAAAGGATTTCAAACTGTGGAGAAAATACTGCTTTCAGCAAGGGGGCCTAAATGCACAAAAACACTGGCTAGCAGTTAGTCACTGCCATTACGTCTTTCTCTCTCTCTGCTTTTTTCCAAATGCTCAGTTGTGATTTGAACCAACTCCAGACAAAACAATTTTAAAATCACTACCTTTTCCCTTTTTTTTAACATAATTCTATATTTATTGCTGTTTTGAATCTCATTTCCGAATGAGCTTGCTGGCTGGAGAGACCAGATACGTAATAGAGTGTGTAATTTGAATGGACCACTAGGCAGAACAGTAAAGTGGACACAAATACACGCACACCGGTGAACACAGGTGCATACACAAATACACAGAAAATAAAAGTTGAAGCATTGCAGGAGTGTGACATGTTTCACTCACTGCTGAGTGAATATCAATAATTACTTTCTTTTGTTTCAAAGGCAGCTTTTTGGTGGTGGGTGGGTTGTTTTAAATAGTTTCTCCTTTAGTGAGAAAGCATAGTTAAGTCAACATCAAAGAGTCTCTGGGAGAGTCAATTTGTCAGCACAGACACTCTTACTTTGAGGCAGTGAATAATAATTTTGATGAATAGAAAGGCTACTTGACCCTGATAAGGATCCCACTCTACTGTCTATCATTTCATCACAAGTCAAAATATAAATTACTCAACATAATGTCATGTCAATGTTATCTCTACCCCTTCAAAGCAGATCAATACTGCAGTCAATTTCTCAGTGTTTGAAAGAGCTCTGTTGCAATAGTTAAGGCTGACTGCCAAAAGTTTAAACAGACACTAGATCAGAAGCAATCTGACCCTACAGTACTGGGAGAAGTTCATTTCCCTCATGTGCCCTATGAACTTGAGTAAAAAGCGTGATTTTATTCTACTGTGGACCTCATATCTTAATGGAAAAAATCCTTCAGAGATTGAATGGATACCCAGCTGTTCTGTGCGGTAAACTCAAATAAATCCAATCACATCAGACCAAAAGAACATTATTAATGACTTGGAGCAGCTTCACACATATACACACAGTCACAGACTCTGAACACTACTCCCTTCTCCCTGTTGCAGTGGTGACTGACCATCACAGGCAAGTGAGGATGAAGCCAGATCTTGAAAAATACATTACATCCTAATAAGGTTATCCCATATAAGCACAAATAGGTTGAATAAAATAACAGGAATTCTCTCTCGATCAGGAATAAGCATATGACAACACCGTGCTCTGATTTGTTTCTGGTGTACTGGTTTAGCTCAATTTAATTGGGCATACAGTCTGCAGAACACAGATGATTTACAGATAAGTGGGTCTGCATAGGGCCTGGTTCAAGCTAATGTCCAACCACTCACGTCAGCAGTTGGTCTTAGTTTCGTCGCAAATCATTAGACCTGAGTGCTGCAGGGCGAGGGTGCTGTGGAGCTGCAACTCTTAAAACAGCAATGCAAGTGTAGATTTATAATTCCTAAATTGAAAACAGAGTAGAACTTCAGAATGTGCTCAGATATGCTCGCTTGTTATTGTAACTTGGAGATCTGGGTGCTGGGAGAGTGAAAAATGAGAAGAGACAGTGAGTGAGAATAAATATCATAATAAATTTCAGGCTCTGTCAGGTTGAACCTGCCACTGCCACTTGAAGCTCTACAGCTCAGGATGTTGGGATTTTTTTCCTCTCTTTACCTCCTCACACTTTCAATCCTTTTCCTAAAGACGCATCCTTATTCCTGCGTGAGTGGACTGAATGTCCCAGTTAGCTCAAAGATTAAAGTAAAGATACCCACAAGAGAATTCCAACAATTTGCAGTGTGTGAACATGCACCATGTAGTTTTTAACGTTTACAGTCTCCACGCTGGAGTTCTTGTCTTCAAAATAACCATAGCTATAGAACACTTTTATGTTGTAACACAGTCTGCAGTGTCTCCACTTTTTTAGTCACCTAAATGAGTCAGAAGGCCAACAAGAAGTATAAAAGCTTTTTTAATGCCATAGCCTTGGATGATGCAGTTCACTTGTGCTTGACAGGAAGCACGTGAAGGTATAGGAACGAATCATCAGCTCTGTGTTTGTCCATTACTGTCTTATTGTCTTCCCCCATTAGCTGCAAGCATCAACAAGAGCACATCTTCACTTTCTGCACTGGATCTCTTCAATTAATAACGCCTCCTCCCTGTACTTTTTCCATGAAATGTTTACCCTCTTCCTTTCTGTCCAGCTCTATATCTCTCTCTAACATTTTCTTTTTCCATCTCATAGCGTCTCCAGTGATGTAAAAGAGGCCCAGTCATCATGTTGCTGATAGAGAGACAGTGTTCATTTATGGTAAGGGTGTGTAGAGTTCCTGGATACAAACCTCAATGATTCGCAACATTCTCCCAATATTTAAGAGAAGAGTTTAATACTTTTCACGTACATGTACTTTTTAAACTAGAACCATAGGAAGTAAGTTGAAAATGATTCTTTGGGTTAAACTTCATGTTTATTGGACAGATATGAGATTGGGATCTTCTCAATTAAAGATTTGTCAGAATAAGTAGTGAATGAGTACATGAGACTACATTTCCTAAATATTTATGAATATATATTTTATAGTGCTTAGTTAACAAATTCAAATATTTTCAACAGATTTCTACAGTTTGCATTAAATAATATGTATATGAACTATATGTATGATTTATAAAGGATGGTGTTTATTATGACTATTCTCTTTCTTCCATCTGTGCCTCTATCTAGATGTAGGCGTAATTATTATTTAACTCCATCTTCAGAACTATATTGTCAGTTGTAGCTACAAATTGCAGCACTTGGTATATGCCTGTTCTGTATCAGTATTTACCAAGAAACTGCTGTAGTGGGAGAAAGCGATCACAGAAATTGACTTAGTGTAAAAAAAAAAAAAAAAGAAAATCTTGAGCCAGGTTTGTGATTTCTCACTTTTTTGCGTCTTTTTTTTCTCTTGGCCTCTGCTCCACTCCATGCTTATCTCCCTTTTCCCCCACTCTCCAACACTCCGTTACACACACACATATATACCACACACATCAAAATAGTCTACATAGGCCTGCCCCTTCTCAACACTATCTGTAAGACATCACCCCCCACTTTCAGTTTGCCTCCGTTTCCCCAACTCTCTTGTTATTTCTCACTGCCCGCATCTTTTCCTCTGCCTTTCCAGCCTGCACTCCCCCCTCCTATTGCTCTTTTCTCACTCTCTCACCTGCTCTATCACAGCCATGCCTGTTGTGTGGTTGTAAGAGGAGGTGTTTTGACCTGACACTGGGTTTGTACAGCACGTCTGTCCACATCTGCTGGAGGCCTTGTGGGGTTCTCGAGGGTCTGGGTCGGGGTTTGTTGTTTGTGGAGTGAGGTTCTCCAGAATACATTCAGAATACAAACCTGGAGCTTACTTCTAAGGGAGGGTTGGAGACAGGAAAGGAGGGGGGGGGGGGACAGGGGTTCAATACCACCTCTTCTTCCCTCAATGCAACCCTCCCACCTCCAGGCCCTTGCTTTCTCTTTCTTTCTCTCATCCCCACTTCTCCTTCTCTGTTCCCCTCTCTCCCTATGCCTCAATGCATACATAAAGTACACAGACCCAGGGTAGTACAACGGCCCTGGGCAAAGACCTAAAAATACAAGCTTCAACACATCCTTACGTAAAGCTTGCGATCGCTCACTGAGATTCCCAGAGCTTCTCTCTACCATTGCAATGAACTCTGTATGATGTTCACCTTTACTTTGACTTTTCCACTAAATAAATCTCTGTCCACACTTTCACTGTAGTTTTGTATATGAACCTAACTCTGCTGTCTTTAGCTGGACATGAATCACATATTAATGTGCTTAAAATTTCAAAATCCTTATTTTTTTCCTCTTCCCATTTTTCACAGATTTATTCAATGTTGACACATCAACATTAAAGTGTTCTAAATTTATTAGTTACAGCTACCAACAAATGTAATATTCATTATAATAATGAATTTTACAGTATGTCAAAGTATTTGACACGTTGACATGCCATCTCAGTCATGATGAGTATGTACTGTACCAATACATTTACCCACTTTCCTTTTAGTTATGCAACACACCTAAACATTTGTAGCTCATTAATTATTATTTGCAGTTGGTTATGAAATGACTGTTAACACCAGGAAATAAATAAAACTGCTGCCACAGTCACAGCAGATTTGCTGCAGCAGCAAAATACTCTGTTTTAAGGTAATTGATAAAGCACAGTATGTACAGTATTTCATATGCTGAGTAATTTTCTAATTGGTCAAAAGGGTAGCAAGTTGCTGTGCAGCCCTGCAACACCCTCAGTGAGAGAAAAACACTTGCTCATCAGAGGGAAAGAAAAGGGAGAACATGCAATGAATTGTGAATTTTCTTAAGATACCCAGTGAAGTGAGTGATCTGTAATGAACATTGTTATCAACATAATGTCATACAGTCCTCCTGAAGCAAAATGAACCATGGGAAGTCCAGAAGACATTTCCATCACGTTATATGCAATGGGTGCATGTCCACAGAGCTTCAGCACAGACAGAATCTACTTTCACACCTTCCAGGGTCATGTATGAACTTAGCCTTAGGTTTTAGAAGCTGTGCGATTATCGGAACAATGTGTAAAAATACTATCTCAAGTAACATTTTGGCACATGATGAATTTGTATCACCAACAGACTGAAAAGGGAGCAGACAGTGTAATAACTCGAGTTTCAGAAGGGTTGTTTTTCAACATTTCCTTCCTCCCACCTCATTTAGGAAATACTGTAATCATGTAATCAAACTCTCAAAAAAGCAGATTGCAAAAGCCATAGTAGAACTGACAGAAATTGTTGGTGTTTTGCTGGTGTTTTGTTTTATCTGCAAGAGGTGTTTTGGTGGGTCAAGTGCTCTAAATTCAAACATTCCAGTAGTGAGAAAAAAAAAACAACTCTTATTTTTTGAGAGCTCCTGTAATCCAAAATCCACCCATACCATTTTAAATCACCACAAGCAGCAGGAATAATGAATCTTTCTCTATGTGTACGTCATAAACATGTAAACGCACTGGGCCGGGAGGTGCAAGAGTAATGAGAGGCAGTTTAAACAGTCTGTCATCATCTATGCCTTTAGAGTGGGTCCTTTACCCGGCCTCTGCAAAGTATATTGGTAGCATTATGCCATAGCGGTCCTCAATTTATCAATAAAAGAACCAATGTGTCACTCCAGCAAACACAGAGTCTGCATTTGCATTCAAGATAACCAGACCTGTCATGTGAATTTTATATGCTGTCTCCTCGCTCTGTTCGGTGCTGTCCCTCTTTCTTCCTGTTTGCCTTTAGTTTTGTCCTCCCCTTGCAAAGAGTCCACTGTAATATTTAGACTGCATTCAAGTACATTACTGATAAATTATTCATACATTTTCTTTGCATTTTATCATTTCTTCTATTCTTTTCTCTATTCCATTAAGCTTCTTTACTGCCCATAGAGCCACATGCAGAACTCTTCCTACCAACCACCTTTTGTTGCATGCTGCTTCCAGTCAGTGCTGATACCAACTTTGGCTGTAGTTTCTACTTCTACACTTTTTTCTTTGAGAGCCTGTGTGCGCAGTGTTTGCATTCTCCTTTTTGCGAGAATAATATGTTTTCAGAAAGCACAAACAAGATTTAACTGTTGATTCAATTGCATTCTTCTGAGAATGAAAAAAAAAATATTAAAAAAATACAGTAAAAAATGCACTGTTGACACACCAATCCAGAGAGAGTAAACAACAGCTACAGTGGTGAGCAGCAATATTATCCCTACACACAGAACTCCATACAGTGCAGAGTATTGTGTGTGTGTGTGTGTATATATGTACCCTCCGCATGGCTATGGCTGTGCAATAAAGGCCAGACTACAGCTGTGAGAGAGACAGAGATCCCATTGCCAAATTCAATAAGAGGAATAGAATTTCATTACAGATGTTCAGCCTGGAAATGACGGCTCCATCAATAACCACCCCACATGTGAGAAGCAGAGGGATGAGCATGACGCAGTCAAAGTCGTACAGCCATGGCAGAATCTGTATCGAATTGCTTCACAGTTCCACTAGCTTGAGTCCTGTTTTCCCTCTCTCCCGCATTTTCTCCAACGCCCCTTTGTTCATGCTGATGCCTCTCTTTCAGTCTCTCTGTCCCCCTCTCTTTATTTCACCTTCTCTTTTTTCACTTGACAATAGAAATGTCCAGTCTTTCTTCAATGGAGCAAGGAATTACATCTCAAGTGGTCTGGTTCAAGCCCGCTGTCCACTCTTCTTGTCCAAGCAATGAACGTTTACTTAAAAAAAATATATGGCCCTGGTTTTGATTTCCAATTACACACTCTCTCTTGTCTCCGTGGCTCTCTTCTGCTCACTGAAACAGTTTTCACTTGTCAAACAGGGTGTCATGAGAACCATTTCACTGTAGCAACTACAATTAATTAGAAGAACAATGTCATTTAATGAAAAAACATCTCTTTTTTTGTTCTGTTTAAAAAATATATTTGCATGTTTACTTCATAAGTCTATCTAATCCGCTAAAACATGTTACAGAACTACTTGTCTCTTCTCCAGTAATATACAGTTTATACACATACTGTAAGCAATGTTTATTCATCCCTTAACTCTAAAAGCAGTATCTCTGGATACACTGATAAATAATTCAATCCTTTTGTTTTGGCCTTCATTGAAGCTCAATAAAAATTAAACTGTGCTGACGTAACCCAAGTCCATTGGACACCTCGATTCATGTGTGCAAAGATCTAATGAAAGTTAAACCAACTTCTTTGAAGATTGTATAGACAGAAAGGAAAGCAGCATCTACCAGAGTTGTTGTTCCACTTGGACGTTTTTGTTTCAGTAGTCTGAAACATAGTCTGATGCTGCAATTCTGATAGAATTCATAGGTCTTCCAAAAACCAAATATGAGTGAGTTAACCCTTACATTCAGACTTCACAATGTGAGCAAATACTTTTGATTAGATCACACTGATGTCATGGTATCATGAATGTCCCCCTGCTAGAAATGATTTATTAGGACCACTGTAGATTATGTTTTCAGACTTGTCATCATATGTTAAAATAAACTAAAAAGGTTGCTCTACAGATGTGTCACTTACTTTGATCAAAGTCTTTAGATCTTGTCGAGCAGGAAATCCAGTGGAGAAGCAGAAATATTTGTGTACAGCCACAGTTTGGGTTGCATGAGTGCAGGGTATTGAAGTTCACATTTTTCAATTACCTCCATCTGGATCTGCTGCCACTTGGGTGCTGCTTTGGCCAACATTTGTTTTATTTAATGTCTTTGAAAAATACATGTAATGAAAGCCCATGCTGAACTTCCAAAATGCACCATAAATGTTTTACTAAGCAAGATTTTGTAATTTAGAAATACCTGTGTTACGACCATCCCATGTTGTCTGATTAACACTCAGTGGATTTTCCCTTTTTAATTGTTATTACCAGGTATTATTAAAAAATAGTAAGCAGGGAGCTACAAGGGAACTAGTGTCTTAATATATTAGTGTGATATGCTGCATGTAAACACAACAGATCTGCGTTCGCATTTATCTTTCTCGTGTTTCTCACCTCTGTCTTCTCTGTTTTATGTAGGTAATTCTTCTTGACAATAGGTGCAGTCCATCCAGATAAAGCAAGGTGGGTGCTGCATCTGTCAACAACTGCCATTGATATTGTATTGCAAATCGATCAACTAGAACACATTTAGTGGAACGAATAAAAGCACAAAAATGTGGCTTACTGCTTGTGACAAAACATCCAAACATTCTTTGCTGGCATTAAAGTGATATTTAATCTCACATGGATGTATACTACACACAGGAACGTGAACACTCCATTACTCTGAATTTATTTGTCTGCAACTCTTTCTTTTCACTCTCTCTGTTTTTTCATTTTTTCCTGATTTATGTTATTACATTCACAGTGCATTACAGTGCTGAGGATACATGCTGTGGCTGGGATTTTTCTGCCCAGGCATCGAAAGAACTATCATTCTCAGCTCATATCACAGTGGTTTTGAGAGCCATTAGTGCATGCCATACATATTTATCGAGAATCAACACGTTCAGGCTGCATATCAAACTTGATAAACAGGAGTTTATATCAAACATCCAGTTCTGTCAAGCGTGAAAGTGATATATTTTCAAGCACATCTGTATCTATTACTGAATATTTTACTGGTGGATCTTTTTCATCAGCCTACTATACCTTTCCTTCGCATGACGACATAAGCCACATTAACAACTCATTACAAGCTTTTACATCAGTTCCTGAGGTAATCTCCAAACAAAGACTGTGGATAGACACTGCGAACTCCACAGAAGCAGATGTATCGCATTTCTCAGATGCCACTCGTTTGCACCTTACCGAACATGGGGTAAAGGGTCCAATTGCATCATCTACAATCTGCTGCGGAGAGAAGAAGAGTGCCGCACAAAAACAGGTGGGTGAGTACAGAAAGGAATGATGGGACAGCAATTGGAGCCATCTGTGATTGGAGCATTCCTAGCCCCAGTAAACCTTTCTTCTCTCTCCGCCATGTGCAGAGTGTTGATAAGAGACATCATCCCACTGACTCATTAATCAACTGTGAAATGTACAGCTACCTGCCGCTTTCTTGTTCCCATGCCCCCAAAAACCCTCTGTTACCTGCCTCCTCCGCTTCTCCTCTTCTACCCGTCTCTAAAGAGAAGAAACAAACTGGACTCCACAAGGATTCCTTTTCAAAAAAGAAAGAAAGAAAAAATAAAATTGCTTTCCTTGCAAATTTCCTGTTTCAAGAATTCTTACCATTTCCCAGTCATATCCACATGCACACAGCCTTGTGTACCCATGCATTTACGCACACAAAGAAACGTGAACAAGCTCTGTGTTAACAGTAATGCAAGGACAAGAAGGACAAAAAAGAGCGCCTACAATTCTGCAACTGTGTTTTAAAGTTCTGCAGCTGAGCACTTTGTTCTACACATACAGAGACATGTCCCACACGTTCTGTCTCAGTAGCTTAAATTATGCTCATACAGACAGATAACCATATCATTTTAGCTTTTCATCTGTGGCAGCTGAGTCTACATCCAAACTCAGCTGCCACAGTTCACTGTGTCCCCCTATAAAGAAAGCACTTTATCCTGCCTCCTTTCAAGCTCTCCCACCGCTGCACTCCTGCAGGTAATATCCGCCATAAAATTCCTGATACATTTCTAAATTGTGCTGTGTATTGTGTGGGTCTTTTGCATATACATTCTCTTAAGCTGTGTAAGAACTGCTGATCTGCTGTCTTTTTCATCCCAAACTCAGACCCACTCCAGGGAGGGAGATATGAAGAGAGAGAGGTTTGAATTTTGACCAGTTCATTAGCATTTTCTACATGTCAGACCCCTTAATTTATCTGCCAGTTCTGATCGCCTTAATGGGAAGCTGACTATATAATCACTCACATCACATCATCAATTTTTCTGTTAAGTAAGCAACAAACTGACTAAATTAAAGTTTGATTAATAGCCAGGGACGTATCAACAGCATTGTTCTGGTGACAACTTGTGAAACAGGAAGCCAGGGAGCTCTGAGCTTTTCTAATTGAGCAGATTATAAAATATACACATCAGGGAAAGTTCACTTACATGGCACATTTATAAAACACAGTATACTGCTAACAGGTAAACGGGATTTACTTGCCAAAAATGTTTTATGTTGTCAAGGGGGTTGAGTTACTTCACGCAGCACATAACAAAGAAACATTACTGGATTTTTATCTCATTTTACCTTCTCCCAAGTAATAACTCTGCTATAACTCTACTGTGGCCTAAATTATTCAGCTATGATGTAAAATACATAGCGGTGTTAGTGACTGTGGGTAAAGAAGTGTCCACATGTCAAACTAGACAAACACATCTTATCACAGTGAGATCAAATATGCTGTATTAAAGATAAAAATAAGCATATAAAAATAACGCGCTTTCTAGAAACAGGAAACAGGAGCCATGTTTGTGCTGGAGAAAATCTGGAACACTGGGTTGTGTCTGTGATGAGGTCTGCACCATATTATGGCTGTATTGCATTATGGACTACTAGGCTGTTCTTGCCAGAGAATTGGCAGCTCTGCTTCATCTTTGATGGATTTCTCCCCCAGAAATTGTTTAATGTCGATGTAAGATAAGAAACTCTTTCTTTTTTGACTCTCTGTGCCTGACATTTACTGTTGATGTTATAGATGTTTTAGAAGGTTGGATAGATATGTTAAAATTAAACTGTTCACACCACTCAGTTTTTGTAGCATAGACAACCACAGATCTAAACACACCTCACACCAAAATTACTACTCTGTTCCTCATAATTTTATCTTTTAAAATACTTTGAAATATTGACTGATGTGACAAACGTGTGGTTATTTGTTATTAGGCTGGTAAAAAATTACCTTAAATTGGTACTGTCTGTATTTTTACCTCATATATTCACCATATCTTTTGTCATCCAAAATGGTAACAACATTGAGCCAAAACATTAAAGTGTCACTAGTGTCAACTCTGTTCAATGTGGAGCTCTTGCTGAAAAATGATAAACATTATACTCAAGTGAGTGACTTGTTATATTCTCAGAAGCCCAGAACAGTGAACTCACGAGCTTAAGAAATCACTGTAATTTCTCCCAGACCTGACCACAATGTATATGGAGCAACAACAGTTAACAATCACGTTCTGAGCAGGGTTTAATTTGACATCTGTTTCTCTGACAGACTGTAAACCTTTTTCCAAATTGGCCGGTAACATAAAGCTGTTTGGGTCAGTGGCATGAAACAACACTACACTAAACTGTGCCGCCTGAAAACATAAACATTTTTGGTGGAAAAACTGATTGTGAGGCAAAAGTCAGCATTCATTGACTACAAGAAAAACATATGTATGCAAAAAAAATACTTTCATCTGCAAACATGCCAATGCCACAGTGTCAGATAGTTTACATATTGAAATAAGAAGTAATGATTCTTGTGATTAAATTATTATTATAAGTGTATAAATACCATCTAAAACAAAAGATCAAAACTGTTCAGTCTGCCTGTTCTTTTTTGCAAATATACTGAAGTGCAGAATGATAAATTTATACTCTTTATGATATTTTTCCAAATAAGTGTGGTTCAGTCGAACGTTACTTTAAAGTCCACTCAGAGGTGGATGCTAACTTGCTGAAATTGCCAGCCTCTCTAGTTGAGTAGTGAAGTCCGTTCGCTGGAGAGGGTTGAGTTTTTTAAAATGAATTATATAACAACATTTAATGGTTTTTAAAATGACAGTGACATGACCATATGTATTAAACAAATGTTATTGGTTGCTGTGCACGCTGGGCTCAAAGAGGCTGCTTTATAGCACAATGTCAAGATAGATAACAAACATCTTTGGAGTATGAAATTTCTTTTCTGTGCATCTGAGCTGCAGAGGAGGGTTGGTAACACACACAGGGACACGTTTGGAAGATGCTTGATCTAGCTAATTTAGACTAGTGAGTCCTCACACTAACTTCAGCTGAACTTTATGGAGAGGTACAGATCGAGTACGCATTTGAATCACTGTGGATAGAGAGAATGATTATAGCTACCAATACATTGTTCCAAGTACATACAGGCCTTTGAGTATTGTAATAAACAGAGTTGAGAAAATCTGAACATATTCTTTAAGAATTAAAATTGTGACCAAAGTTGTCTTGAGAGTGACTGCTGAACCATGTATCTGTCAAAATGCAATATCAAGTTAAAGTTAAGGTTTGATGACATGAGGTATATGTGTTACAAGGTTAATCATGTGGTACACACATTTTTTCATTTTGGTCCAAGATAAACAACTGAGATATTTTAGGTGTGTGATTATATGTGTATGATTTAAAGACAATCTTTTGCCTAAACTACGTTAACCAGCTGTGGACAGCGGTCTCACATCAGCATACACACATGAGAGTGCCTCATCTAACTCTCAACAAGAAACTGAACAAGCACGTTTCCTAAAATGTCAAACTGTTATTTTATTTTCTATAGCATTTTCACGACTACATTGTTCTAATGGCAGCGTTGTACAAACTTTAGAAAAAATGTACTTCTTAAAGTTCACATTTTCTCTATAACATCATATATATATGTGTTTTTGTGTGTGTGTGTGTGTGTGTGTGTGTGTGAGAATTAAGGACATTTGTTTATTTGTACAATATTAGATCTTTAAAATATTCTGTTAAATGAGGAACAATGGTCAAATACTGTACAAGCACTCTACAACACTGCTGTCTGCCCTTACTCCCCAAACTCCTGCAGTTAATTACACTATGCATCATAACCTCTGCTCTCTGAGGGGCCATATGAGACCCCACACTGGCAATTCAAACTGCTCTTTATAAGCTACTTTTCTTCTGCATGTCAACATAGACTCACACACACTGTAATAATTGTCCACAAACACACACACACACACTGAAACACAGTATGATTCTCAAACAGTTTATGGCTTTTCAAGCAGTTTGAGCTTGTTTAATCTCATCCTTCTATACATTCTTAATAGAATAGACAAATATAAACGCAGATAATGAAGGCCTTCAATTAGTGGCAATACTCAATACAGAGCCATCTTAGCGTACAGTAATGTCCATTCAAGGTACTGTAGATATCATTATTTTGAATGAAAGAAACATGTTGTTTATATACATAGAGACATAAATGCACACATGTGCAGGTAGACATATGGCAAACACCCACAGTCATCAACAACAACATCTCAAATGACCAAAGAACCGTTAACTGTTAAAGTTGCCGTCTCTAGTTCTTTTTGCTACCTGCTGAAAAAGGACACTATAGCACCCAAATGAAAGAGCTGTACCATAGATTGATTGTGGTCACGGATACTATACCAACACTTAGAACACTGAGTAGGTTTTACAGTTTAGAGTTTACACTAGTGTTGAAGAGACAGAATGTAATAATCCCCCATCCCCGCCCTTAAATTTGTGGTCTGTTCATCCAAGAGAAGATTAAGTTGAGGACCAATTCAAGACAAAAAAAAGTGACTGATAGCAGAAATATGTCTCTCCTTCTCAATCTTTTCGCTCTCACTCTATCCCATTTACGTCCTGCTCATTGCTTTTCTCTCTGCAACAATTTATTTTCTGTCAATCCTGTCTTCTTTTAATTATGTTGTTCATTCCCTCGCTCCCTCCTTCGGTGAGAAAAGTGCAGGAGTCTTTAACATGATCACCTTCAGTCCCAGGATTCTGTGTCTCAGTCAGAGGGAGAGTCGTTCCCAGAGAATGGCCTTCTTGGCCTCTCCTATGAAGGTTCTTTTTAAAGCCATTTACTCCATCACAGTTGTGGTCCGCCCTCACAATACATCAAATGAACAACAAATTCACATTTCAACATTTTCCACCTCTTTACTCCTTTTGTTTTTCCTTTTTCATAAACACCATTTATGTCAACTGCCCAGAGATTCAGCCTTCTTAATATCAGTCTCAGAAATAACACCTTCTGCTTTTGGGATCAGCTTGTGGGTGGATGACCTCTTTTTTTCTCCTCCTGGCGCTTCTATAAGGCATGCTGGGCCAGGACCAGAGCCAAAGCCAGGCCGGGAAGCAGAGCCCAGACGTTGGCACACAGACAGGCAGAGTGATCTCCTGGTAGGACGTGAATTGTGCCCAGGCCACCACCACTTGGTTCAGGATACTGGGCAGATAGAGGAACACACAGAGGGAGAGAGATGTGTAAAGGTTAGACATGACTCAGACACTCATGCTGCTTGTTCTGGCATTTGAAGAGAAAGAGGAGGAGACAGAAGGGAGGTGAGACATGACAGGGTCAAAGCTGAGGAGAAGAAGAGAAAACATGAGTCAGATAGAGTGAGAAATTACATATATCCATGACAGACCCAGTTTGGCATGAACATTAAGCATTTGATCCACCAAATGTTTTGATATATGAAGTATTACAAGCTCTTGCTGCTTAGTATGCTCTCTGCTTCTTAAACAAGTTGGCAACAAAGGAAAGCTTCTTGTGAGTATGTCTTCTTTTTTCTCACTCTCTCTCTTTTAGGCCGTGCCAGCAAATCTCTAAACTGTTTTTAAAACTATCATTACAGACTTTATTTACAAGAAAAACATGCAATGAAGGCAAACACACAAAACAGAAGCCAGCAGCATCTGGGATTTTCTTTCAATATTTCATAAGGCATAACTTACAGTTAGTAAAGGCTGAACAAAAGTATTGCAAGACCCCTGTATGTACTTGTATACTACACTGACACTGTGTGACAGTGTATTTCACAGCGTATCTTTTACACATATATGAAAATTAACACATGTACAGTGTGCAAATTCAAAGAGAGCCATGCTATTTACCACACTTCCCACATCACATTACGGCAGATCGCAGTGGGAACACATCAATCTAGATATTAAACTCTATGGCCTCCAGAGATCTGCTGTTACAGGTATATTCACACCACAATGGTCTTATTATGTGCTTTTCCATAAAATTGTTAGCGTTTTGAATACTTTTTCAATTTTCTCGGATTCTTGTAACACAAAGCATAACCATTTGCCTCCAAGTGAAAGTAGTCTCACTCAATTTGCAGAGGCACCATTTTCAGTCCTGCACAGCAATACAGAGACGCATCATAAGGAACATGAAACATTTTCTTCTCCTCCTCCTCCTCCACCTCCTCCTCCTCCACAATCCCTTCACCTTATTTTTACCAATGCAACCTTTGCAGAGATTGCACTTTGGTCGATTTTCTTGTACACACACACACACACACACACACACACACACACAATCCTCAGATGTTATCTACCAGCACCTCATCTTCTAACAGAACAAGGGAACACATAAACGAGAAAAATAATGAAATAGGGAAAATAGTGTTGAATTATAATAACAAGACAGGTGTATTTTTTCCTTTAGGAGAGAAGGAATAGAGGAGATGAGAGAAAGAAAGGAGGGGCATCCAAAATAGCTGCAGTTGCCACAGTACCTGGGCTTGTGCATTCCTGCTCTACACTCTGCCAAGAAATGGTTAAATGACAGTTGCCAAAAAAAAAAGGGAAAAAAACTATGGGTAGCTTGACAATGCACCAAACACATCCGCAACTAAAAGCCAATTAATTAGCAAGGGCAGTGATGTGTGGCAGTAGCCTGTTGACATGAGTCCAGATCTTTGGCTGCAGCCAATATCCACACATAAACTCAGGGCTGAGAGATGGTACACATACACATAAACAAGCGGGCAAAAGCACAAACACATGCATACACATGCAGCCACCATGACGGAATACAGACAATGTCAAAACACGCAGTCATTTACTCGCAGAGAGAAAAAGACAGAGGATGGATAACATTGTATGTGAAGTATTTATTTACTGGTGAGCGTATCACGTGTCACTGAAAGCAGTAGCGACACTATCTACACATGTAGACAGCGTGGAAAGTATTTTCATTATTGATCAACACGTTGTCAAATTTACAGTGCCATAGAATTGCATTTCCCAAGGCTAGTTACCGAGATATCCAGTGTTACGCAGTTTCTCTCCACAATCAATTCTGTTAAATTAAGCCGAGAATCAACACACTACAGTGTTACATGCGAACACACACAACACCAGCTTCCCTGAGGGGTGATTTTCACATACTGTACACAAGATGGTTTATGTTACATTGTAAATGGAAAAAAACAAAACATAAAAACCCAAAACAAATGAACAGCTCCATTTAAACAAATCCTTGTTCAAGAATTTGTTAAGTGCAGGCATTAACATCCAAAACATGATTACAACTAAAGGACACACAAAATCCATCTTGTCTGTGAGACCCTTGCTGACCTTTGGAAAATAAGAAATACATCATTATGAATTTACAATTTCCACAAACACACAATTACTTTTCTTCATATAAACAAAGCAGGATGTGTGACAGCTACCCCTCTGACATATTATACTCAGCACCGAGCTTCAGCCCACATGTTTACTCACTGAGCATGGGATGAAGCCCACAACCATTGGCAAAGCCATTTTGAGTAATTACGCTTCTAAATTGGTTAAAAATAGTTGATATGTGAGTTCAACATAGATTCTCCTATAGTCTCTCTTGACTGTGCTTCACATAGGTTTTCTTTGATGTGATGGATATGTGGCATCAGTCCATCCATCTACTGTACATTTATTAAGTTATATCCATTTGTACATGTGTGCCCAAATGTGTGTTTGTATATGTTACTACAGGACCCACGCTGTGAGATTTACAGCTTTGGACAGTCAGTTTTCTGCCAAGAGGACTCATACCATAACAACACTCCCCCAATTTATCTGCCATGGAAGTTTGACAAGTTTTAATTGCCAGGCATAGTTGTCTGTGAACACAGGGCCGCCCAAAATGTCCCTACCAGCTCCTTCTCTAATTATAAACTTCCTGCTTGAGTAATCACACGTCTTATTGTTTCCTAATTACCATTTTTACAATAAATTAAACACAACGCTGCAGTGAGACAGGCACAGAGCGGTTCATCAATACTGACATGCACACACGGAACCTTTGGAGAAAGCGTTTCCACCATCCACCTCTCCCTCGCTCCAACACCTTTCCCAAAACATACACACTGTTATTGTTATCAGTGGTGCTTGTTCATTAATTCTCCTCTTCACAACATTTTTAAGGTTTTAATTTGCTGTCTTCTCAACAATGAGGGGTAAAGGACAATACTGCATGACTCGTCTGCAGCGAGACCATTTAATGACTGTGAAAGCCCCTGGAAAGCCCAAAATAGATGTCTTAATGGGAGTTATTCATTCATCATGCATATTTACAATCATAAGCACTGCATGCTATTTGGATTTTGTATATCTGTAATAATAACTGGAAAATGACATTAACAATAACATCAACAGTAGCAGCAGAATGTTTTTGTAAAGTACAGTTTTATGCTACTGTGCCTAATTCAGCCAAGCTTGGTAACTGGGTCTCCTGCAAAGGTGAAAAACATCATTAGCTTTACACCAGAAGGCTCCACAGCACATCTAAAATACCGTAAAACAGAATAATATTTCATTTCGAAAACTAATCAAGCTCAAGAGAAAAAAAAGGAAAACCTATTCTTGGCCCAAAGTACAGAGTCAAATATTTCTGCCCTGTTCTGGAGAGACACAGAACACGGAGTCTTTGGTGGACAATATGGTCATTTTCACATTTTATGTCAAGAGAAAAAGATAAAAACACATGCATTCTCGCACCACTGAAAAGAGTGATGTTTTTCTGCACCAGACGGTAAACCCAGTTATAGTCGAGTTGACTGCCATCTTCAGAGTAGACAGCATTCAGCAGAGAACAGGCCCAAGGCCAACATTTTAGAACCTCTAATCCAGATTAAAACCCCCACCTCCCGTTTCTTTTGCTATTTCATTGTGTGAGAGAGAAATATAATATTTCAACCAAATGTCATCATCTTATGATACTGTCTTACCATAAAGTGTCTGTTGTGATGTACCAGTTGCTTTAACAAGCATAGAGATTGAATGTGATGTGAATGTAACTGGTGTTGTGTGTTGAGCTTTATGATTTGTACAAAATCTTTTCATGGACCAGAATAGAGGTTTTATGATTTTTGTGATTCTTCTTTTTAATGCAATGAAATGTATACACACAAGTTGCTGAATGCTGTTGCTAAGCATTGAGAGAGGACCTGCAACAATGCATGTCTGCTAAAACAATAAGGTGATCTATGTATATATATATATATATATACTGTATATATATATATGATACAAGAAAGTCTATCTGATTGACAAGCAGACAGGAAGTAAATGTATTTGTTATATTTGCATATACATTTAACATTTGTGCAAGAATCAATGCAAACCTATTACCTTTGGGATGGTGACAAAAGGTGGTTCTGAGGTGTAGTCCATCTTTGTTGTCAGTGAGGGGCCTGGCACAGACATATTTTTGTTCTGCATGTTGTCTATTCCATACCCAAAGGCCTGAATGGCATTTCCTGCAGGGACAGAGATATAAAGTCACTTGCTTTTCACTGCCATCCCAGCAAGAAGCCAGCTAGCAGACAGATAGTTTTAAGTCAACTTCTTGGTCCCCTGCCTAATCTTTGGCAACTGATTGAACACTGAAGGTGGAGTGGAATAGAGGAAGTAAAAAAAATAAGTGCAGAGACCCAGTCTTTTGGCTTTGAGAGAGTTCGGAAATTGAGAAATCTGCCACTGGAGAAGCCATTTAGGAGGCTACAAAATAACATTACTGACTTATGTTTAGTATTTTAAGACATGCCTCCTTTTGGTATGCGTAACATGTTTATGAAGTTTAGCTAGTAATTATCCTTCTATGAACAAATTCTGGGGAGGCACAATAGGCACATTTATCAAATACAAACAATGTGGGTTCATGTCTTTAGCTCATTACTAAAACTCTTATGTTGTAATAGCCATTCTCAGGCTGCAACAAACTGACCAAATAATGGCATAATGTTTGCATTGCAGACGATGAACCTCAATTTGTTTGCAGACAATTGTACACTCAGAAATGGAATCTATTAAAAGTAGCAATAAGCTAAAACAGAGCACAGTGTATTGTGAATTTACAGTATAACAGTGCAATTGTAATGTATATACAGCATGTAATTTTAAATGCATATGTGAATCTCTACAAAAATGTGATCAATTCCAGTTCTGTCAGCTTTTCAGCCAGATGTGGTAAAATAGAGGCTGAGTACCTTTTCACTGCTCATCCATTTAAAACACGAGGCTCTCTTTGTTCAGCCGGAGAGAAGGCAAGGCATGTAATTGCTTGGCAACCACCTCCATTATAAGGTCAGCATGAAGAGATGACTTTGAATAGATTTATGTGACTGATCAAATTCAAAACATTCTCAAAAGAAAGAGGCATTTCCCCACCGTCATACAGAGGACAAATAGGATAGTTGTGGAACACACATGTATAATCGGATAGACACACACAAACACGAACACAGTCCTTAGTGCTCACGCTGCATGGGCACAAAGATTGTCTGTCACATCCACTGTCTGCCCACGCACTCACACACAAGTGTACATACTGTACAACTAAACACGCATAAACCCATACACACACACACACTCACACACACACACACACACTCACACACACACACACACACACACACACACACACACACACACACACACACACACACACACCTGCACACTTCATGTTTCTCAGTCTGTTCACCACTGGTGTTTACACTGCGAAAAGCAGAGCTCACCAGTGATGCCTAACAATGTTCATGCTAGCAGTGAGGAGCTGCTGATACTTGTGATGTTACACATTTCTTTGTCAGGGTCTGTTATAGCCAGCTGCCCCCCTATAGATGCTGTAAGATGGGTGAATAAAGTCATAAATCAAACTAGTTGGCTGGAGGGCCTCCACACAGAATCTTTTACTATACCCAAATGTTCAACTGAGTAATTAAGCTCATCGCCAAAAGCAATTCAATTTTTTAATGACTCTGGATAAGTTTTCCTTTAACTCCTGGGTATAGCCTGCACT
Organism: Ctenopoma multispine; assembly: GCA_034779795.1. Lineage (NCBI taxonomy): Eukaryota > Metazoa > Chordata > Actinopteri > Anabantiformes > Anabantidae > Ctenopoma > Ctenopoma multispine. The sequence goes on along the minus strand of JAUYWH010000027.1, from coordinate 8,861,818 downwards.
GAACTACCTGCAGGGACATTTGAGTAAGAAATAAGGGAGGAGAGAAGGGAGGAGAAACACAATGTTTTCTTCTGGCCTCCCAACATATTTTGGTCAAACATGCATTCCTGAAGAACTCTTCTGTTAGACTATTTTTATGCTTGAACTTGTAAGGAAAATAGGGAGAGAGGGAGTTGTGCGGTTTGTCGATCAAAGTATGCGGCAGAAAAAGTGAACGTGAAAAGTTATTAAAAATATTTGTTACACTTAAATGATTCAGACAATTTAGCAATTGTAAATATTACATAAGGTAAATCAGAAAAATGCAGTTTTTAAATGTAAATTAAACATTTTTTAGGGAAAAAAGCTGTTCAAACAAAGCATGAACGGTGATTTAAGTCCAGGCTTTGACTGGGCCACTCCAAATCCTGGCAAAAGTTTATCCCCTGTTGGCTCATTTTCCTGCTGCATAATCCACGTGCACTTGAGCTCGTCCTTCAGGATTTCCTAGTAAAGCGCAGAATTCATGGTTTCATCAGTTATGGCATCTATCTATGACATCTGTTCTTGAATTTGTTTAGATCATGATATGTTGCTTTTTGAGATAAGTTTGTTTCATTTGGTCAGACAACTTCTATTTAGGTGATTCAACAGGTCTGGCAGTAACCAGGCCTGGGTAATCAGGGGTAATTCATTTTTCACACAGGGCCAGGCAGATTTGGACACCTTTTTCCCTTAATAAATGAAATCATAATTTACTTGAGTAATCTCTGTATAATGTTAAAACTCATTTGTGACAAAAAAATGTGACAATATAAAAATCAGGGGGGGGGCAAATACTTTTTCAGAGCACTGTATGTGTGTGTGTGTGTATATATATATATATATATATATATATATATATATACGTATATACATGTGTGTGTCTGTGTGTTTTTCCCTCCCTGGTGTGTTGAAGTTTATCGCCTGTTCCCCCTGACTGCAGAGTGGAGATGATGCATTTTGTGTTATTTTTCAAGACGCCTCCTCAGCTCCCAGCTTCATCCCTCATCCTGCACAGTCAGCTAAAACGGTACTCCAGCAATCTATTGAAATGGACTGAAAGCATTATCCACACAATGGTACATGTTAAAGGCAGTGGTGTCTTGTAGTGCTGATGACACTGCTCGCACCGCCATAGCAAGAAGGAGCTCTCTGTTTTTTATTTCTCAGTAAAAAAAGCATAAGGATGTTTGAGGTAACCACTCTGTCTCTTATGGTGCACCCTGTGTGTTATGCATTAGATGTAGAGATGATATGTATTTTAGCTTTAGCTATTATTTCATTCGTACTATATCAGTTCCCTTTTCATGGCATTTCTTTCCCGTAAGGGATGAGCCCTTTAACTCTCTCAGATTGAATGTGAAAATGACATGCAAATGGTTTCTTTTGTATTAAAGTCTGGGCAGATCTTGCCTAAAGGAGGGATGAAAAGTGATAAGAAATTACTCATCTCTGAGTAACTAAGAACATTTAATTCCAGCTTAATCAGTGGGCAAAGGGGTGTCCATGATAAGTTATATCAAACTATGTAGCAGACAAATGTTGATTAGGATTTCAAAAAGTTCCATCTATCCATACATTAAAAAAATCACTTAATATCTATGGCTTTATTTCCTCCTTCCTGTCATAACCAAATCAAATAAATGATAAATTATTTTCAATACAATTTAAAGTAAAGTTGTTCGAATTTAGCCCATTTTAAAATATTCTTTTGATAGTTTAATATCATTTTAATACCTGTCTAAAGCATGCAGGACCTTCTGCTCCATCCCTCATAAGTTCTGCTTTCAGTCTCACTATCTTCTTATCCTCAACAACATTACAGCCACAGTAACCTCACAAGAGAGCTCAACAAACATTGAAAAAAGAGATTCTGACACAGAACCATAAAAGTTGCATTAGTTTGACATTCATGGTTTATGCCACTCCTTCATGGCAGCAAGAGCAGCTACTGCATCATGTGTAACAAAACACATTTCAGACACATGCAATATATTGGTGTGTCAAGATGGCTCACTTAGGCATGTGTTATCTGTGAAGTACCGCAGGAAGTTCATACATTCCTCTTCTTGGTTTCCACTGCCCTTACAGGTGCACCATGGGGAAATGGTCCAGTTGGAGAAGCTGCTGTCGACATAATTTGGAGTCATGTCTGTTCCTGTGAGAGCATCCATACCAAGCAGACACAAACACATACATACACACATTAGGTGGTTAAGGGTCACTAATGGGTAATAATGGACTACATTTATTCCAAATAGCATATCAAATGGACAACAGGATGTTAGTCATAGGAATGGCTTTGTATTGTCAGAGTTTACAGGAAGGTGAAACATTCTGTAATTTTTTTAATTTTAGATGTAAAGAGGCCATTATGTTATAAATGTTTTGTAAAAGTATGGGCTGTATGTAGCGTGGTGAATGTGTATGTGGTGTTTCAATATAGCACTACTGTACTAAAACATTTTACTTTTCAAATGCCTCCCTGTGTCAATGCTTTCAGCTGGAGTCAGGGCTGTTAGATATGCACTTTGTGTGTAGCATTTTCCAGAGAAATCCAGGTATCACCACAGCACATCATCACTTCACACTTCACGATTCATGACACATAGTGGGGAAGCACTGGAACTGAAATATGGACACTTCAGTAGCTATTGTTCTAAAAAAAAAAAAAAAAGATTTCATGTACATTTGCATTTAGAACTCTGCTCTCCTACCTCTGATATCAAATGTTGGCTGTGATTAAAAAATATGCATGTACTTGTCTGTGCATATTGTTTGAGCAAGACTATAAGTAAACAGATGGCCATCAAGTGTTTAATTAAGTAAATACTCTCTGTGTGCCTCTACTCTCCAATTACTTCTAGTAGTGAACTGATGTCCAGTGTGCCGGAGGAGATATCTAGCCAAGGGGTAAAAAAAAAGCAAAGGTAGTGAAGATTGCTGCAACACTCTCTCTTCTTCTAGCTTCTTCTAACCCACCATGTATGGGAAATCTAACAACAATATAGTAAAGCTTAGAAATAAATGTGCATTTTTGTATGTTCAGACTCGCTCACACATTCTCACTCCATCACAGTGTCACCCACAGCCCTGGCTATACTGACCGATGAGCCTTGTGTAAGAGGCCAAGCAGGCTTGGTGATTGTCCTGGTTTGGACAGGTGCTCGCTGAGTGCGGAGCCACGCAGCAGTTCACCATATAGTCAGCCAGCCTGGACCTGCACAACAAACATAAACACAGCACAGATAGAGAAAAAAAAGAGGCAGAGCTTAGTCATAAACTCGAGGCACATACCAGATGAATACACACACACACAAACTCAAAGCACTGGGCCAAATTTTTTGGCACTCGTTTTACTTGAGAGCTGCTGCCAATTGTGACCAGCATCAGACAGGGAAAATATATGCAACATCTGCTTCCAGGCTGCTACAACAGGTGCCCTGAATAGCAACCAGGTGTCACTCAGCATGCCACAACACCAACAACATACAGAATTTACTGTACTTATCTTCACTGCATGCACCATAAACGTAATGGTAGAGTATTTATGTACAGATGAGACTATCATATACCTCTTGGTTGCAGCTTCCATGCTTATCCTGGACATCACAACTGACTCCCAACCTCACTTTTCCCATGAACCTAAGGAACTGATTAAAATAGTGTGCTTTATTTCGAAGTGTTTGTGATAAGAGCTTTAAGTCTGTCAAGGCCCCCAGGGTGGCATTGCTAATCCACTTAAGTAGGTTTATTGGGACTAACGTGTGCAAAGTTGCACTGTCTGTACTGTTCACATCACAGCTGCCCACTAAGTGAATCACAATCCAATGCACATTTCTCTCTCTCTCTCTCTCTCTATTTGCAGTCTTAAGTTCAAAGGTACTGTAAGGTACCTCAGGCTGTCTGTTAGTGAACAAATGCATGAGTGCTTATGCACATATGGAAATATGTTTTGGTATCGAGTTGGTATTTTGGCTGCTAATGTTTTAAGCAACTTATCAAGTACTGATAAACAACATTTATCATTCGTTTATGATGATAGCTGCTTGGATTGCCTTCTTTTTTGTCTCTCAGACAGTTACACCGCATCCTTTGAAGGATGTTATAAGGATGATGTGTTTTTTAAATAGCAATACATCACCGTCAGGTTAATTGTGACAACACGTTTATTAACCATAAAATAATGAATTGCCACCCAAATCCCAGCAAAAGGCAAGAGTGCTAGTCTTCACCCTTTATATATATGCTTTCATATATATTGTTCGTTTGGGATAAACACTGGTAACCAGCTACTGGTGGATTGTTTTTTACCTTTGGAAAAGGTTTATGTAAGACAACATTTATTATAGATACTTTATGTCTTCTGGTGCCAAAGTCCTTTTTATTCAGTCTTTCACATCACTGAAGAAAGTGAGGCTTGTTTTCTATAGAATACTTATTATTCTATTGTAGCCTCTAACACCGTGTCTTCAGTGGAGTCAGACATGTTTTACTGTAACCAGGTTTTTCCTTCGTCTAAAAGATTTGCTTCCACACGCTTTTACACTTTTAACCAATGCAGCTGTCCATGCCAGACACACTAAAGAACTGCATTAGTTACCATGGATCCTTTTTTACTCATTCTTTTGCTGTACAGTCAGTATATCATGTATTCTAACGTTCCCTGTGTGATTGATTAGCAAAACTGTAAGCATTTTCAACTTACTTATTACTTATTTACTTATTACTTATTGCTTATTTATCTAGTGATTCCACTACAGTTAGTGACATACTTTTTCTGATACATCTACTACACTGTATCCATGCACTGTTTTACAAATACTACAAAGTGCTGATGGTGCACACTACTGCATGCCACAATAAGCTAAACAGGTAGAATGTTAATGTCACAGAAATTTACATACTGCCTTGTCTTAAAATATGCTTTGCAGCTGTATCATTTATTATACGTTCTATAGTAGTTTTACTTGATCACTTATTCATCATTTTGTGCCTTTTATGAGGCTCTAAAGTAATTGGATGAAATGAGGTGCATTGTAATGATACTGTGCCTCTACCTGCATGTTTACCTACATTTACTGAATCTATTGCTTTCAGCAAGAAGGACATTGTCATTCAGCATACTCAGAAAAGAGGGTACACACAAGCATAATATAGTATATCAGAGAAACAAGTCCTCTGTTGTTGCAGTGAGTTAAAGGTAGTGTGCTTACTCGTATGCTGAATCTTCTGTGAATAGTGAAACAAGTAGATTTGGCTGAAAAAGAAGAGGTGGTGAGGTAACAGTCTCCCTCTCCGTGTTCTTCTCTCTCCGTGTCTTTTACCATAGCAGAGATGCAGCCAGTGTGGTGTGATGCAGCCAGTGTGGTGTGATGGGCTTGGGCCTCCAGCAGCAAACCCTACTCAGACTCACTTCATTACTCCAACTCCATCCCCATCCACCCTCCCATCAAATCACCCAGAGAGCCTCTCAACATGACATGCTGCTAACACCACATCTAAGGCTTCGCTTCAGAAAACAGGACATATGCTTGCTGTACCATGGCTGCCAAGACTGATGTGGATGCACACACACAGACTCAAACAGCAACATAATGTTAATTCACAAAAAAAGTAGAAAGCAAACACAAATGTATCCCCTACAACACCTGTCCTCCTCATTCAGAGCCCTCTCTCATTCACTCCTGTTGAGAGCGAAAGAAGGCACTTGAACCACAATAATGCCATAGGTGATAAAAAAAAAACAGACAGAGAAGAGTGAGGACAACTCCATTGTGCCTATACAAAGCAACCTTTAGAACCACATTTTCCATTTTTCTATTTCTTATGGACAAAGTGTCTTTTACCTTTGTGCTGACAAGAAATGTGAGATTTCTGCAGGAAAAGGCAAAGACCACAGAAGATTAAAGAAACTGAACAAGCACTGTGTTTCTTTTTAGAAGCGGAGATCTTTCAGACAATGATTGCTTAAAAACAGTAATTTAAAGTTTAGAGAGGTGTCCTGAGTGTTCAGACAATGGTGTTCCAACGCCGGGATGCAGCCCATTTCATAGCTTCCACGGACTTTCCATTATACCTCAGTGAAGCACCAGTCGCTACTGAAATTACAGGCTGTCTAGCTCAACAGAGTTTTATGGTCATTTCAGCCACTCAGCCCACAGGGAAGTGGCAGGGGAGCCCCCACAGAGGTAGACTTCTTTCAACCAACCTGACACTTTAAACACAGTGATTCGGCTGAGCGCTGAGTCCCTGTCCATCCAGCTTGGCAGTAATAGAAAACTAATGGCTTTTCATATGGATTCTTATTCCTATCACTTGATGCCCATGACAAACAATGTGACTCAAATCAGATGAGTGTCAGTCTTGTAGACCATTTCCTTATGAAGTAGGAGAGGCAGGAGGAAAAACAGTTATCAGACTCCAAAGTCCTCTAATAGCTTCCTTGCTACATTAAAAACAACAGTCTATTGAGAATCTTATCTAGTTTAGAGACTTCCCCTCTTCTCTGTCTACAAATATGAGTTCTTCCATGGATGATAATTTCTGTTAAATGTGAAATTACAGCTCTTCACTCTTATCACTTCCTCCAGTCTTCAGCCTAGAGAGGCATTAGAAACCGAATCTCTCACTCATCTACAGAAAGCATAACAATAACCATGAGACAATAGCTGCCAACATAATAGCAGTTATATGAAGCAAAGAGAAAAAAAGAAAACAAAAGATGTTTCTTTCTGCTGTGGCTTTCCCATCTCTCCTTTCTTCCTTACTCTGTTGTGTCCTCCAACCTTCTCTCTCCTCTCCTCTCCTCTCCTCTCCTCTCTCGTGTCCCATGGTCTCTGCCATACAAACATACTGTCAGTGCAGCATCAACTGCTCACGTGCAAAGTCACAGTGACGACTTTGACCCTGGTTCAATCAATAGTATTCAAAAGCATTGTTTGTCCTTTTGTCACTTCATGTTAAATACCAAAACAAACAAGCAGGCTTTTCAAAGGTGAGATCTTATCATTACTCTCTTTTGACACTACAAATCTTTTGCTTTGCGCAGCACATCTTATTACGTCATAACTATTATTATGAACAGCTGCTAAATAAAGCACTGACCTTGTGAGTGGAGGGTTATAAGTACATAAAGTATTTCTTCATTGTTGTCAGCAGCACATCTACATTCCCACTTAGATTTCTGCTGGTGACCCTGAGACAGTCTCACTGTTGTCCATATTACACACAGCTATTTTCTGGACAGAGGCTTGCCTTTTTATGGCAGCACTGTACTCATTGAGATTCCCAGTCGATACTCTAAAAGGGCAATGTGGACAGATGGCATTCAGTCAAAACACGAGGCAGTTTAGCTTTGCTGTCATATGACACAACCTTTTGCCCCCTTATTCAGCAGGGAACTGAAACCAACAAAAACTGTCTGGTGACAAAACCTCTTCTGCATTATTAAACAGAAAATCCAAAGTGAAAAACAAGCGAGACTGATGTTACATTTTTTACTTTATTAACCCATTTTGGAACACTTATTTATGCATGATTACAAAGTTCCTTAATTGGTCACCAGAAAATTGACTTTTAATACACTGTTTCTTTACTCTCTCACTTTTCTTTTGCTTCATGTGTTTGTTCTTGTCTACACCACTTGCCGCAGATGTCTTACAACTCCCTACTGAATGTTATGTCCATGAAATGAATCCTAAATCAAGCGTGCCACACACACACACACACACACACACACACACACACACACACACACACACACACACACACACACACACACACACACACAACCCAGTAAGTTTAGTAAGGCGTAAGATAATTCAAGGTTTTCTAAACTTCCTAAATACTCTGTGAAGATAAACACTAATCCCTAAGACAAAGGGTACACATCAAACAAATGGATGAACTGTCCGTGAAAAATGAGTGGGCAGTACTCTACAGCACAGTTATTGGCAGTAATTAAGTTCCTATTAGTCACATATGCAACAACTCAGTGGGTAAAGTTTAAAGGTAAAGCTTTCAGTGAGACTCCTTGAGCGCAAAGACTACTACAGAGTAAGAATAATAAAGAGTAAAAGAGCAGACCCTAATTGACACATTCAAAACCACAGATCAACCATTCTGTATGCAAGATTGAAGTGCTATTGACAATGTTTGCATTAATAATAGATATGGTACGACTGGAGGAAGCCATTGTAAAAGAAAGGATGAGGCCTAGTCAGTAATGACTGCAGTTTTCCGCTTTACCATTTTCCCTTTAGAGATTGCAGTAAGAAACATAAGTGGGCATATACTAATCCATGTTTCAGAATTAAATGAACAACTCTTTGTTTCCAGTCTCATCCTTGCCCCATCCTTCTCAACACTTCTCTTCGTCTCTCTCTCTTCCTCTCCTCTCTCCCTATTTGCTGATCTCATGAGTAGCCAACAAGCTGAGCACATCTTCACCAGAGCTGAGGCCTGATTAAAGTCACACACTGCAGCAAACTGTACTATATGTGAGGAAAAGGTCACCAATTGACACATGCTTTGCCTGCAAAAGAGATGACACTCCATTTTGATAGCTAGTATTGTAACCAGAGAGACAGAAATAGTTCAGGTATTGCCTTGAGCATGGGCTTTTAAACATAAGTAAGGGGAATGTGCTGTAGAGTATGTGTGTATGCATTTATACTTTAGTCACTGTGAGGACCATTTTGAATTTGAGACCATGAAAGTCAAAAGAGATTTAAGTTTAAAGCTGCTTAAATTAGTGAATATTTTTAAAAAGTTGAAGCTGAAAAGATAAACTAACTTCTACAGTTTTTTCCTCAATACAGCTATTTACACAGGATGTGGAACCTGTAATTCACTCACACCACACATATGTTTCCATGACCTGACGTGCATTTCTAAAATTCAGGTTCAATCTTTCTCTCAACTTTCTCAACTTAAGGTTCATGTTTCTCAACTTTGGTTTATTCTAACCTCTCTCAATTGTTTTCAGAAAAAAAGCCCCCAAAACCTGCTCTTTGCTAAGTGTGCAGCTGTGAAAAAAGTGGAGGACTAAACAGCTAAAGAGACACTTCTCTTAGGAGTTAGGACACAACAAAGCAGAACTAGGAGGGGAGTGAAAGTGGCATTTAATTCATTGGGTTCCCAGAAGCATGGTTTCAAATGAATACTACAGTTGCCCTTTATCTATGTGACTATGTGCCTGTGTAAATAGACAGATAGAATAGCTTCTCTACATATTAGCATTAACATATAAGTAAAAATATGTGCACTATTTAAATTAATAAAAAATAATAAGAATAAAAAATAACCAACAGAAATCTCCGAATGGGTCTGAGTCTGTAAAGTCTGTTGCTTTAAGCATCTTTCCTGAGCATTTAATTCACATACACAGCTCTGATTATTTTCTGATATACTGCTTTGTCAATACTCAGCGAAATAGTTCATTTCTTAAGGAGTCTGCTTGTGTGCAACGTTCTACTGCAAATAACAGATTATGCATTAGAACCCTTACTATGCAAGTGAACAGTACATTAAGAAGAGGTCAGGCACAATAGTGTGTATGTTTGCGAGTAAAAAGCAAGACAGAGAAAGTGAGAAAAAAAATGCATGATAAAAGTGCAACAGCATCCTTATTTCTTTGAGCTCCATCTCAGATACTACAGAGTAATGCCATCTGGGCCAGTCACTCTCCCTACACCGTTCCCCCTCATTGGAGGCTAGAGTTGTCAGATACAACAAACCAGACTGTTGACTGTTAGGGCATTGTGTGTGTGCGTGTGTGTGTGCATGTGCACGTGTGTGCTTGTGAGAAAGAGGGAGAGTAGTATTGTGTGAGTTTTCTGTGAGCAAATGCAGCTTGGTACAGTACATCCCCAAAATTGGGTCATGTTACCTGTACAGTGATCGATTGTCTCTCAACTCCCCACTTTGAAAACCAGTGGCCAAAGAACTCAATCAAAGGGCACCCAGTGAGCCCGAAGACCAGGGGATATAAATCAAAGATAGAAGTTTTGCATTGATCCTTCAGGCAGACAATACACTACATGTACACAACTCGATGTGCTTGTGTTGCACACACACATGCTCACACTACACTACCCAAAACAGCACATCCAAATATAGTCTATTGTCACTCTGTGGACTCAGCACTCCCAAATGAATAAATGTTGAAAGGACGGTGAGGACCCAGTGTGGAGAAGCAGAGGAGAGGAAAAACGGAAAAGAAGAGAACAGTTACAAAAACTGAATGTTTTTGTCTGTGTGTGCAGGATTATGCAAGGACAATATCAACATAACTGCTGCAGAAGTACAACCATGTATAAGAAAAGAGACCTGCTCCATTTAATACTTGTTCACTGCCCGTCTACAGTCCCTAGATCTTGAGAGTATTTCAACAATTGCTTTCACAGAGAGCAGGAAGGGAATAAAATCTCACAGTGCAATATGCCACCTAGGCCGAAGCCAAAGTTATATATTTGAAATTTTCAAATATTTATTTTTGTTTGATTAAGCTCTGGGCCCCACCTGCAACAATACGAACAGTCTTCAAAGGTAAAAACAAAGCCAATTTGGCATCTGATATAATTAACATAAAACTCCAACAAGAAAATATTTGAAGGCATTTCTTCTACTGTAAACCAAGGAACTGGCCTTTCAACATTTAAAATAAATAATAAAATACATGAGTACATGTACATTTTTACATCCATTTTGACTTGGGTGTGTTTTGAACCATGACCCTTTTTTCATCTGAATGTGTTGCAGGCAGTTAAGCTTGTCTTTAAGATGACCAGCAGAGTCTTCTGCAGGGATCCATAGCTGTGTGACCAAACCACTGACCTACTGTCTACCACTGTTGCAGCAGCTTTACAGGCCCGATCAATTCTGAACCCTCCCTCCCTCACTCTCTGTCTCATTATCTCTCCCTAACTCTCTACCTACTCCCATTCCTCCCTCTACTCTAGATCTATCCCTGGTGTTAAAATGAAATAGGTCTGAGTTAGCTATGTATCCTCTGTTTGGAGCCAGACAGGTGTCCCCTAAAGAGAGAGACAGACCTGTCATTGAGGGACCTCTCCCTGCTGGAGGGGAGAACAAAGCTTAAGAAGTTTCATCTAGTGTTGTATTACTGTGCTCTGACGTCTGTTTTTAAAAAGGTTCGGTAAGGCTCTTGTACAATCTCCTGAGATTAATAATATAACCTGTCGGACAATGCAATAACTTGAGTAAATAAAATTTTTAAAAAGTCTCCAGGAGACAAAACGGCTTCGTGATGCCTGATATTATGTAACAGATACAGAAGATGACATCAACACTGACATTAATGATATTTTACAAGATAGTGGTGATTGTAGACACTTTGAGGAAATTAGAGACGATGGCCCAGCAAGCATTCACCAAAGACATATAACTGAATCATAATGACATTACCTTGTACTACTGCAAGGGATTGCAGAACTCAAAGACTTTTAAGGTTACGTTCAAATGGAACATGGTCGTGTGGCTGCTGAATGATCTGTTGGTGCACAGCCCAGCGTGGCCGTACTGAGTGAGTGTGTATATGTTCATCCAGCAGGATGACCTCAGTGGGGCTTTACACAGCCACAGATAATGAGCTTTAACTTTCTATTTCATCTTTCTCAATAAGGACGTGCACATGAGACACCTGAGGGCCTAGAGGTCAAAGAAAGCAACTCAGCCTGAAAACAGATTACACAATACAGGCAAGCAAGTAATTATCAAGACAATCATAAATCGAAGTAGAGGCGATAGAGTTTTCCTACTTTAGTAGGGTGGTGGTTGGATTTAGTGTTGGTAAAGAGAAACTGTGTTTTCATCATTAACACTGTGCCTCAAAGGCTGCTCACCACCACGGAAACAGGAAAAAAATCTGAAGTACAATCGAAATACAAGTGGTCGCAAGGACTTGTTTTGCTACATTAGATACTCTCATTTGAATTTTTGTTATAAGTGAATCATTTTTAGGTCTCAGAGAACACATTAATCTGTCTTGCTATTCGAAAGGGAGCAACAGTGGTACCAAATGTGTTACTATAATTAATACTGTTATTAATATATAATAATATTTTATTATTAAATGTATTCCACAAGATATGAGCAGTTTTATAGCAATTATCTGGGATTTATTGGTTGTCATGCCCACCAGATGACTAATTTATTTTAAACCACTCACATTAAAGTCAACAAAGGTGATCATTTAAAGTACTTTTTGAAAAAAGTGATTATTTTCTTAAGCAGTTACTTCTCTACTGAGGTTGGACAGCCAGTGGGTTTATCAAATCGACAAACTCCAGATAGCAGACCTATCACTGAATTGTATCAGCTGCCTAATCATCTGTCACACTGGGAAATGAAAAAGGATCCAAAAGTTTTCCTTTCTAATAATTGTAAGATAATTATAATTATGAGTATTATTTTTAGCAAAGTGCTTTCAAGGGTCCAACAGTCTCCATTAGGCTCATAAATGAGCTTTTAAATACTTGGAATTATTCATTATTCATGCCCCATATTTTTGTGCTATTAAACTAACGCAGAACATATCTGCTTCAGCTGGTTGGGTGTGTAGGCTACTGATGGGCAGACATAACACAGTTCTGGGGGGTAAAAAGATCTTGACATCTTATTTGGCTCATAGTACAACTGCTGTATTTCTCTCAGCAGCACAAACGCAAGGAAACATGTCACGGCTGGGTAGGTGTGAATTGAATCCGGCCGCTTGAATCCAATAGAGGCCCCATGCAGCCAAAAGTTATCCACTAATGTTTTGTTCAGCTTAATTGAGCGTTGTCCCTTCAACTTAGCCTCACATCTTAATCCTGCGTCTAATAGCACAGCATTCCTGAAAGTCTAATTACTTGTCTGGCAAAGTTACTGCAGAGAAATATAAAACTTTAGGATGCCAGGGGAAAAGTGAAATTGCCATCAAACAGGGACTCTCTCAGAAACACAGATTTAATTTTCTATTTTCTCATCTTCCATGAATACCAGGAGATGATAATAAATCTTCAGTCTTTGACGGTAGCTCATTTCACTCTCACAGTATTAAAATCTGTTGATCGATCCACCAAAACAAAAATACAGTCAAACGTATCCATGCATGATCATAAAATTTTGTCCTTCCTGAAACCACTCAAACTACACACATGCAACAAGGGGCACTCCTCTGCTGTTTACATCCCACAACCTCCCACACCCCAAACGTTCTCTTTACCTGCAGAGAGAGTCCTGGCGACAGACCCTCCGTAGCTCGAGACAGTTGGGTTTCTCCTTGTCTTTATAGGAGCAGTCGGGCACGATTGTCTGCCTGCGTCGTTCGGCACAGCCCTCGGTCTGGCAGGGGCAGAAGAGCAGTCGGTGGCTGAACTCAGTGGGCACACGGTCTAGGAACATCCTCAGCGCTTTGTGGCAGCGCTTCTTGCTGCAGGTTTCACCCTTGTTGGGGTCCTCCTTGCTACAGGTAGCAATGTAGGAGGAGCGTTGCTTCTTGCAGCTGTTGTTGAGGTTGCAGGCTTTGGCTGCATCAAGACAAGGGTTGCAGTTTCTCTCGGCGTCAGGACAGTGAAAACCTTTTGGGGCCACAGTTAGCATCCCTAACAGTGGATACAAAGAAGAGAAACAACTCAGTGACGTTAGTGAACCTACAGGCAAAAGTGGTCTCTTAGTGTTACAGCTGAATCATAGGGCTGAACCTGCAATGTATGATCAACAAGTAAAAATATAAAAACAAAATTTGCATCTCCATGTGCCAGGGAGCTAACGTTAACCCTGAACACTGAGGGAAACTCTCCAATATCATCTATGTTTCTCTGTCTCTCCAACCAGCACTAAGCCACTGGAGGGATTCCTGCAGCTAGCCCACATCCACTCTAACTGAATTATTGATTCAGTCTGTTTCAGAACTTGAGTGAAATATGAATGAATTAAGCTATGTTTTCAAATTGGATGTTAATAAATTATTAAGTTCCAGGTAATGTTATGATGGGGATTATCATGCATTATATTCATACATATTATCAAGTCATCATCTAATGTAATGAATTTTATGTAGATTTTACACATTATTGTAATATTTGTATATTGTTATATGAACGTATAATAAAGCAAGAAAACAAATGTAAATGGTCTTACAATTAGTTTAGTGGAAATAAGGTAAAGCTAACAGGAATGCTTGGGAAATGAATAACAATAAGGCATACTGACGTGAATACTGGGTAGTTGGAAACAACACTAAATACACGTTTGCTCAACATGTACTAAGCTCAAGAACTTGGCAAAGACTCCATACTGTAATACTATGCTGTATTATATGAACTTATTGAATGGTTCAAGTACAAGATTAAGTTCCCCTATTTTTTTCAGTGTAATCACAAACTGAAACATTGCAATCGACCCTCAGGCTGCACATTAGATTTGTGGAAAACATATTATGTCATTAGGTGAGTTTGGGTGATACGGCATATACCACAGTAACAGTACAAAAAATACATCTTTTCCTGAGATATTCCGGTAATAAAGCAAAACCATGTTCACTTGTGGCACCCCTCTCTTATATTCAGGCTATATTAGAGAAGTTAACCTCCCTCCCCTGTAGATAATGATATTTCAGAGGTCGTGGCAACATGGTGACACCCAGAGAGATTCATCTCTTATTCAGCAGAACCAATCTCACTCCGTGTCTATCAGACAGCCTGGAGCATGGAGAAGACCATTTATTTTAGAAGGGTGTGCTAGTGATGCTGTATTGTTTCCAAGTGGTGCATTGCATGTTATCAATCCTAGAAATGGGGATACATAGAATGCATCACATTGCAGCAGGAGGAAAAAATAAGCAAACCCCCAAAATTAACAATTTTGTGTTTTCAGATCACCTCAGATAAAATAGAACTCACTGCCACTGAAGAATAGCAGAAGAATAAAAATTAGGACTTTGCCACAGAAAGAAGAAAGTACACTTAATCTAGCTTTTCGTTTACAGGGCTTTCATTTAGATGAATCAAGGTAAAGTGTAGCAGTTGCTCTGTTAAACAGACAGTCTCTGAAGAGACATCTCTTGATGTACAGTACTGTAGGCGTACTGCTGTCTTTTTCAGTGTTTGTCAAATGCCATCAGGGAGAATCTATCCTGCTTTGTTAAAATGATAACATTATCTTTTATGACTCTTATTAAAATAAGACATCATTCTATCATCAAATGAAACCTGTTCATCCTTGCACTCTCTGAGGGGAAAGGAAAACACTCCACAACAGATGTCTGGCAGCATAACACACTCAGTCTTATTAGGATACAGTTTAAGTGACTAAAAAGGCAGACAGAACTGTGCTCAGATCATTTACTTATGTGAGCGTAACAAACATCAAACCTTATAGGCAGGATGTGCGACAATTGGCTGATCTTGTCAAGCGGGAGCAGCTTGGTTAGTCTGTAATTACAATAGGAGACTTTGGAACTGAGCATGAGGAGGGCAAAAACAGGCCAAAGTTTTATTAAAGTGGGCCAAGCTTGGCTGAAGTGGGCTTGAAGGGGGACAGTATGGTCCAGCTGGAGGACAGGCTAGGGCAGTTGTGCTGTGGTTCAGACTACATTACATCGATGGACTGCAGCTCCTTAATCTCCCCGGGCCATCTGCAAGCTCTAATGTGGGCCATTGAGGGGTCCAGGATGAAAAGAAAATGAGAGAAGGATGAGCTACTAAGATGTATCAGACCAAACTGGGCTGAAGCTGCTTGTGAGGCTGCAGCAAAGGCTGGCTTTTTACCTCTGATTGGAGAGCTGAGATTGAATTTGGCGCTCAACCCAAAAAGATATCCTGGGGCGAACATAGGAAACAAAGCTCAATTGATGGCTTTGACATGCTTACACACAAACAGGATGATAGCAAGACAAGGAGGAGAAGAGGAAGGAAGCAAAGAAGTAGAAATGGTAGGGGAAATGTGCAGTATTGTCTTACAGAGTTATAATTGATTTTCCAAGTGCATTACAATGGAGATTTTCAGTAAACATATTCCACTAAACTATGAGGAGAAAGGGGTTGATAAGCTAATGATACGAAGCATATAAAAATGGAAATATCTTTAAGAGGGGAGAGGAGACTTGAACAGCTGATTACAGCAGCTGATCCTGACTGATAGAGAGATGAAGTGAGAGGACACAGACTAACAGATTGAAGAGGCACTTACGCAGACATGCTGGAGAGCTTTCAATTAATCCAGCCTAATTCGGGAAAGATGTGTGACTCTTGCTCAAAATAATTAACCCAGCCCATCAGCAGTGCAATCAACAGCTCTCAGCAGCACAATAGTCTCCACATATCTATTGACTTACGTTGTTGGTTGTTCTACTATAGACTAATGAACAAGCAAGGCACTGACTGACTGAATGAACAGATAGATGGGTGGGTGTGGGCACTGATTGATTAATGGATGCTATAAACACCAAGTGCAGGAATAGTCATAAATATTCTTTTTCCATTATATGTTGATATCTGTTTGCTTAAGAACTAATGTGGATGTTTTACATGCACGTAGCACAACTTGACATATTAAATTTATCTATGAAGATCCAAGACTTATCACACGTTGTTTACTCACTCATCTGCCTCATATGCATAGAAGACGTGGCCTCATAACGTTTAGTTGATGTCTACAACCGTTAAAGCATTGTCATTCTTCCTGGTGATTCTGCCATTTAACTGTGAACAGGCTTTTAATAGGCCTCTCTGCAACATGGGCATCGTAAATTAGACCCCAGTGATGGCGAAGTAGTGGCACAACCATCTATTCTATCCGCACATATAGAACACACAGAAAGAGAAAGCAAAAGGGGTATATGAGATAGGAAACACCTATGGGGAGACAGATGGACAGAAACAGAAAATTACCTGTGTCCCAGTGAGAAACAGAGAGAGGAATAATAAAGAGAGAGAGGTGAGTGAGGTGAACTGAGCATGTAACAATGAGAAGAAGTGGGTAGTTCATGTACACTGTATCTAGATTTTGAGGGTTTTTTTCCCAAAGAGAAAGGGATCTTCCTTCCCTGGTAATTGCTCTCTGTCAGCCTAATTTGAATTCTGCATTTCATATATCATCCCATACTCAAGGGACACTGGGATGCAGGGGGGGAGTTCAGCCCAGGTTAGGAAGATGCTCTTGGCTCCGGGTATGTTCTCAGTAATTAGGAAAGGTGCCAAAGTCTGGATTTAATTCGGCCCTGGGTGAGTGTGCGAGTGCTTGTTAGGAAGACTTTAGTCCAGGACCCGAAGAGCATGTCAAGCATTTCCGTGTCAAAGGGCTCATCATTCATTAGCTCCGTATTCTGTGTCACAGTGGGATTTCCAGAGGGGAGGAAAAGGATGCACTGGATCTACAATATCATCTCCCTAAGCCCTGCTGAGCAACTTAGATGGGTCGACGTCATCAGAGGAAGACCAGCAGAGTTCATGAAGTCTTCTGTTCTCAAGGATCAACTAAACTTTCCCTCTGAGCATGATAATGATCTCTGCAAAATGAACCAGCATGCGGATGAGACAGAGTGAGGGAAGATGGAAATTATAAGAGAATACTAAGTACTGTGTGTGTTTGTGACAATAAGTGTTTATGTGCAGAGGTAGGAAAAGGATATCCAAATGAATTTTAAATCATTGTAAACACACTTCTAAATACTTGAGCTGTTTATGAATATCTGCCTTCAAGTCGAGCTCATCAAATTCAAAGCTGGAGCGTCCTCAGTGGCCTCCTCCGTCTTAATATGAATGCTGTTTAGTTCCTTTAGCCGTCACTGGTAATAATGCATAACGTACTGTAGGTAATAAGTAATCTAACAAGATGTGTGGGTCAGATGAGCCAACCTATTGTAATATTGAGCCTCATGCAAGAACAATTTTGTATTCTTGTTCTAAGTTTCTAACTTTTCTCGGTAAGGCTTGTTTGGTCAATCAAGTCCAATTCATCAGACTTTCTTAAGTGCACAAACGTTAATTAATCAAATATCATATTCAAACACCAAATTCTTTTAGATTAAGCAGCTATAATTATTAAATCAAACAAGAATGTTTTCCCCTGGAGAAAATTCAAGGTACCACATAAGTAAAGTAGTGAATGGCACAAATTCTGTCAAATCACTTGCATGTGCCATTTAAGAACAAATGTGTTCATTCATCTGTCCACCGTACCAGTAATCTGTTTCTTGTTCATTACCGACATGCATGTAGAGAATAACAAAATGTATTAACAAACTGAAACGGGAAATATCTTTAGTGGATTATTCACTGATGTTTAATTCAAACTAGTTGGAAAAATGCTGACTCTTACAAATGGCATCTGATAACTGAGCTGCAAACAACAACTCTCATTACTGACCCACAGAGAGACAAGCTCAGGCTGGACTAAGGGTAAACTGATTACAAATTTCACACGGAATAATGAAGCATATAAACAAAGTAATATAAATACACACAGGCACAATCAGAGGCATACACAAAACTAATCTTGCACAAACAAACAGATATGCTCAGATCCCTAATAACCTAAGAACCCTACAGTACACACGCAAAAAAGATCTTTGTGTTTGTCTGTGTAATAATAATTATTATGACAACAATGTGGAAATGTCAAACATTTCAAAAGCATGCTGAGCACGGCTGATGCATAGGTCCTTTTCACCCAGCTAGATTTAATTGGATGGTGGGGAGAGGCGAGAGGCTTAGTGCAGAGAGTTAGAAGGTCTAACTAAGGGATGTTAAACTTAATTCCTTTAGAGACCCCTGGGTGTAAGACTCTACGCTGCCCTCTGCTCCTAATAAGTTAATTAGCTCAGCACCGGGTCAAGAGAACTGAATATATTTCACATGGAGCACATTAACAACTACAGTCAATAATGCTTTTGCATGATGTATGTAATGTGGCAGTCATTTGGGCTTTGATAAGAGTCCTGGTGTATTGCAGAAGACAGGTTCTCTCCCACATACATGATGTCTTATTGATTTGAGTAGAGGGCCATTGACTTGTACAGCACCTCTGCCTTGACAGGGTAAACAATGGTTATGCATTGCAACTAGTCCCAAAAACACAGCCAGAACCCCCTATTGGGTCTCTACAAGCAACATTTTCTTTTTCCAGCTGCTCAAATGTGAAGATTTGCTACTTTTTCATTTTCTATAACAATAAACTAATTATTTAGTTTTGGAGTGTTGATAAAACAAGCCGTTTGAGCAAAAGGTAAAGGGTATTTTTCATTATTTGCAGATATTTTGTAGACTAATCAATAGATTAACTGAGCAATGAATCTGCAGATTAATAAATAATTAAAACACTCATTAGTTGCAGCCCTACTCTGCATCAACAAAAGGTTTCTGCATGCACCATACGACCTAGTAAATCTACACAAAGCACCAAAGTTGATTTATTTTATGAACTAGCTAAACTCTACGGTTGGAGGAGAGGACTGGCTGGTGTGGGACTGTAAACAAGACAAATAAGCAACCCTGTAGCATCCACATGCTTCATCTTTTTGTTTGATTTTGTTAGATCCCCACTGGTGTTCCTTTTGATTGGATTAAAACAGGGAAATATGCATTAATATTACTTATTGAGCTCAGTTTTTACAGCAAATAAGGGGGTTTTGGGTAGCGATATGATTATCAGCAGATTTCCTCTGGGAAGTACTTACTCAGCATTTGATGATGAAGATTTTTTTTTGTGACAAAAAATCTTACTTTTAAAAAGGCTAAATGTGTCCCTTCTACCTAGGCTGTCCACTGAAGAAAATACAGGTACAGTGGCTTGCGAAAGTATCCGGCCCCCTTGAACTTTTCCACATTTTGTCACATTACAACCACAAACATGAATC
>JAUYWH010000027.1:8831625-8841706 GCA_034779795.1 Ctenopoma multispine | reverse complement strand
TGATTCATGTTTGTGGCTGTAATGTGACAAAATGTGGAAAAGTTCAAGGGGGCCGGATACTTTCGCAAGCCACTGTTTTTATGTTACCTGTATGACAAGTGAAGAGGCAGTGGTGGTGCATAAAAAGTTTTGGCTTGGGTGGAACAATTAACTTAAAAGAAGTTCTTCGTTTCTAATTCATTCATGGACAGTCCATCATAACTGAATTAGAAAAAAATAAATAAATAAATATAAACAAAAAAATATTACCTGGATAATTTAATGAAGCTGTGGTAAAATGTAACTTCAGGCAGCAGTAAAGTAAAAACATAAATAAATGAAATGCTGTGCCACTGTTGTATGATGAAAACAATACTTCTATAGCACATTGTGGGTCTTACATTGGAGTTATGAATAGAGAGAGCCTGTGTAGTGCACTTTACATGTACCCTTCAATTTGCTACAATATTCACTGCTACTGTTATTTGAGTGGTTTTCATTATGATTGCGCTATTACAGGTAAGATACTAATAATAGGGGCCAAAGTTGGCTACTACAGTATGCCTCTTTCATACTCCGTCACTTGACTGAAGGGCATGTTTTGAGGTAATACTGGATAATATTTTAATTTCAAGTAGAGCTATCTGTGTTTTTGTGAGGCAGAGTTGGCATTTAGTGGTTATTTTTATACTCATGATAGTGCAGATGATAAACTCATTAATTTATCTCTTGCTTTCTCAGTGTTTCTCCATGACACGGGCAGGAGGGTGTGGCATACTGGCTAGATATAGTCTGTGGGTTTGTTCCAGTTGTTAGTACATCCAAAATGTTTCAATCAACTACCAGTAAACAGTTTGGACTGTATCTTATCATGTTTGGACTGTATCTTATCATGTTTTTCATGAAAAGATACGTCTTCTGCTGCAAAAGGGTTTTTCAATCCTCATTATCCTCATCGTCATTCTTTAAATTAATAAACTTGCATTAGCAACAATAACATGCTGTAAGGGAAGTACTCATAGACATTTGTGATGTTAACAATGTGTAAACTGTATTTCTGGTTAATTTGATGTTATAAAATTGGCTTCCCCTTCAAAAACATGGTAATTTCTATGTATTTTCAAACATTTGACTGGTTCTGTATGTGTTGGTGCTATGTTAACTGGACTGGGTGTGCTTTTAAAGAAGCAACATGGCAAGATCCGCAGCTGTAGTGAAGACTAACATGCTGCCATCACAGGGCCAGAGAAACACAACACATGAAACTATCTTTAATGTAGTTTGCTCACAGCTACATTCAATAGCTTGAAGTCCACCCTGTCCCAATAGAAACTAACCTACTCTCACACTTTGCTAGAGAGAGACGTGGAACACAGTGGCCACTGTTGTTGACGGGGACAGTCCTGTCAGCCCAGGATGCAACTGTGCTGAGCACTGACGTGATAAACACCAGTGATGCAGGTGCACAGTGCCAGCCAAGTCAGGGCAAGGACAGCAGAATGTATCCCAGTGTTGCCATCCTTAGGCATCCTATATGGACATCACTGTTGCTGAAGAAAAGTGGGTGCATATAGTAATATAGAATTTTTTTTTTCATTTCTATCACAGCTTTTGTTCCTTATCTTCCTCCCATATAAAAACTTTTGAAATAGCAGAGATTATTTTTCAATTTCCTACCTTTCCTCTCAGAGAGTACACATTCCCCTGTCCTCATCAACCAACCAGATATCATATATTCCCTGAGTCTCTGCGCAGTTTAACATTTATAGACATGATTATGAATACTTTTGTGTGGTTTAGTAATTGAAGTGAGAAGTGTTTTCATATAACAAGTGTATAATTACGTATCTGTTTGACTGTGGTTTCCTCTCAGTGCCACAATCAATTACTCCATTTTCAAGAAATGATAAATTGAGCAAAGTTTGTGGCTAAACAGATTTCAGTGAGCAAATCCAATATTTCACCTTTGAGAAATGGGGGAAACAGCTGAGGCAAAATGGATACAGTAATGAGTCCCTTGCTGTATCCTAACATGTCTCTGTACTCTGTGATTGTTGTTTTGCCAGGGCCCTCATACACTAGTAGAACAAACATATTATTATCTTGTCTGATAGTTAGTTAGTCAATCAATCTCAAAACCACTGAATAAACAGCAGGAACATTTTGGAAACTCTGGCCATGTGCCAAGGAAAAGCTGTTTTAGGTGCAGAGAGTGCCAGCATGTGCCATTTTTAAAACATCTTAGATTTTTCTCACAGTGTGATGTGAATGCAACTTGATTTTATCCATGTATACCGGCATAATTCTTGAGGACATGAGCAATTTTTTGGCATATGCACAAACCTGAGAGATTTTGGAACATTTGTTAGGGGTGTTGCTTTTACACCAAGTGGCCATAGCTCTGTGATCTGTGAGTTTCACAAGTCTTAATAAAAAACTGATCATAAATCAGTATGATCATCTATTATAAACACTTTGGATGGGGTCTCAAATCCAGATTTACTAAAAGTTTAATATAATTTCTATTTTTAAAATAACAAATTTTGAGGGTTGTACAGCCTTGGCTGAACGTATGTGCTTCATGAAATACTTTCTAGATGAATATGCACTTAAATCAGAAAGGGCAGTTTGCCATCATTGCTCAAAACTCCAAAGTAATCAAAGCCTACAGTCTTTCATATTTATTCTGGTACTCTCTCCTTCTTTCAATATATCAAACAAGCACATTTCCAAAAACAAGTGATACACTGCTGATTTTGAGCTAAGGGGATTATGCAAAAAGCATGTTTTTCTTGTACCTCCCAGTTATAAAACAAAACAAGATACATCAGCCAAGAGAAAAGGAAAATGTTCTATCTTCAGTTTTTGTAGATTGCTTTTGGCTAAAAAGAAGGAAAAAAACAAGAGAGAACATCCCCTGTCCCATCCCTCTGTCAGAACTGGATAAAAAGAAGAAAAGATTGAATTTGGAAGTGACAGTAGCCTGTAGCACTGGCAATGGTCGAGCATCGTCCCTGTGTCCAGTCACACCTATTGTACAACTCACTTTTCTGCACTATAGTAGCTAAACCCTATAATAATATCTGCATTGATTAGTGATGAATGATGGTAATAACCAGATAATTGAGTAACAGACTATAGCACCCCTGCTGAGTGCCAAGCTGTTTAATTTACAAAAATCAAGGATAACATGAAAATGGAAGCAAATACAATAGCTGTCAAAAATGTAGGGCAGTACAGATTGAACCATAAGAACATAATTTAATTTAAGGCCAAGGACAGATGACTGCTGGAGCGCCACTGAGGAAAGATCAACGCAGGCTCTTTAGATCAATTAACAGTTTAGGTATAGGAATACCAATAGAGGCTTGAACCATAATGTCAAGTCCTCATGTTACACTGATCTAGTATCTCTACTGGCATATAATGAAGTTCCTGTAGAGCAAATATTTACATGATTCACACTCATATGAAAAAGCACCAAGGGTCCAGCTATATTAAACCTGTAATACCTGAAGAGATGGAGGCCAAGCGGAAAGCGTCATGGTGACGGTTTGGTGCAGGTTGAGGTACAGGTTCATATGGAGATGAGTCATCCATGTCTCCACCTGAAACAATAGACAGGACAAGCAAACCTCATTACAGTGTATATAATTTATACAGTGATTTCATGCAGTCTAATGATATTAGAATATTTTCCAATATTACAACTGACTCCCACTATGAGCAGTTAGTTGTTTTTTTATATGGAAAACAAGATGTTCGTCATGGACAAATCATTTTTTTTGGAGAGGTTGGTTTGATAACCTCTCCAAAATAAGAGGTAAAGCAAGAGCAGTATGTCCTCCCCGCTAACAATGTGTTGCCAGAGCAGTTTGTAACAAAAAATATAAAAAAAAAAATCAAATTAGCACTCAACTGACTGAGTCTCTCCCGTGTGCCTGCTTCTCTGTAGGCCCTAATCCCGCATTTAAAATTCATAGCCATTCGCAGCGATTGAGACAAACCCTCTAGTGTGTAATAGCTTTGCATTTTGATCCCAACAGAAACACAGTGACGGTGTTGTGAGGAAGGCTCAGAGACCCGAGTGCTACAAATGAGAAAATCTGAAACCTGTTGTTATAAGACTGCCCTGCCTGGACAGCCAATCAGCAGACCCAATCAATAGATAAAGTACATTTTGTTTAACAACATGCGCTTAAAACATTCTCAAAAATGATGTTGTAAGCTGATAAAATGTCATCTGTGATAAATAACAGTTTAAGCTATTGTGGTAGATGTGTGTGTGTGTGTGTGTGTGTGCGTGTTATGTCTCTCTGAACATATTTAATGAAGAAATAAGAGTCACAAATAAAGGCCATGATAACAACGCCTATGCAATCATGTCTTATTAAAAGTAGATTGTAGGTTATACAAATTCAATATATTCATTAAAACTTATCAAAATCATGAGGTGATCTGTTGAAATAAAGCAAACACGAGTCACTAAAACAATAATTTGTCCACATTGTAAAATAAAAAACAACCTAAGACTTCTGCAGAGTAATTGCTTTATGTGTAATTGTACAGCTGCCGTCTTCATCAATATTGACAGTCATAACAAGCCAGATCATTTCAGCTGGTCATTCTGAGAGTCCATATCGAACAGTTGAGAGTTGTGTTTGAATTATTAAAAAATGAGCTTAAGAGAGTCACACCAGAAACACAAAGGAGAGTAAAATCACAGAGTAGTAAAACAAAGAGATGTTGAGAAAATGACCTGAATCCAAATCTAAGGTTCTGGATCTATCTAGTGATTGTCATTTTTGTATTAAAACATATGCATACACATTTTTAATGGACTTTCTTTCAAGTGTCACCCACATTTGTGTTTCAATCATGTTGATCTTTAAAACTCTCTCTAAACGAGACACTTGAAACGCTGCCTGCCTCTAGATCTCAGTATATAGTATATATAATTACAACAATTACCTTAGAAACCTTTCAAGAGTCCAAGGCTACCACGTACTCATCAAATGACCACCAGAATATTCTGTCTACTCCTTTGCTTGGCAGTAACCACAACAACTATGCATTTGACAAAGAGGCAAATATTCCACAGAAAAGTATAAGGCTCGACCAAAAAGACTCGGAGCAATGTGGAATAAAGGATCTTTGGCCAAAAGCATTTTTTATGAAGTTGCTCACCATATTGTTCAGGCAGCTTCTTGGTGTAGCCAAGCTTCACTGCACAGTCAGTGTGAACTGTGTGTGTGTTAAGGCACATTATATTTCATAGGTACAACTGTATAGTGCATAACTATAGTGTTGTGGTAACAACAGTAGCTCTAGTGAATTCATTTTAAAAAACACATTTACATAAATATCACCAGACACGCCGAATCATAAAATTGCAAAACATACTATAATCACACTCACACTTAGGATGCAAAATACCTCACAACAGGAGGTTTTGTTGTACTTAAAAAAAATGCTCTTTGACAGTCACCCTGGACCCAATTATGCATTAATCAAGTAATAGAAAATTCTTCCCAGCTGTTTAGTGATACGATGATGTTTTTAGCTGCAGGGCAACAACTTATCGCTGTAATTAAGCCTCCGTTTGACTTCATTTGCTGATGGTATGGAGCATGACCGGCACGGCTTTGACGGACAATCTGGCCTTTTCCTAGTCGCAGCATGAGAGGGATACCTCTCCGTTGCCATACGGAGTTTTATGAAGTTGTTAGGTGGCATCAATCACCCTTTTCACATGCATTATGAATAAAACAAAACTCCTGAGGTGATGGAAACAGTTCTATGGATTTTTTCGTGACTATCTTGGCAAACCATTTATGGCTTGAAGCAAAGTCAATTTGTTGACGACCTTGTTGTGTTCTTAAAGGTGCCTTATATTTACTGTGATACTGTTTTATATTGATTTTATATTGTTCCCTATTTTTTGCTGCAGGCAACATTGGAAATACATACATATGACTTCTTATTTAAATAGCAATACATTATTACACTGCATATTAATTACATACAAAGAAGCTTAGTACAAGCTGAGCAGCCTGGAGCACAGCCGGAGGTCCTCTGCAGAGCCCTTCTAGTTGTTGCACGAACTGGGCTGGTAGCAAAAGCTGAGGTTGAGGTTGAGCTTTTTCTAAAAATGCAATAAAATCAGCGATTTGTCAGTTTTTCTTGAACCTTTATTTATCTGATGAAAAAGTACAAAGAAAAGATTTTCAGTGTTTTCACTGACCAGCTTAATTGTATTTTGTTTTTAGCCTCTTCCTCTCCCTCTCAGCTTCCTCATATAATGTTCTCATTTTAACAAAAAAGTGATAGAACAAATGCATTATTTTGAAATTGTGCTTCACAGAACAGAAGTTAAAACATAAGCTCAGTATTTGACATTTTAAACTCAATTTTAAACCATACAAACAGAATATTGCAATAAGCTTGGGATAATATTTCAAGTCACAATTCCAACGCAGCATGGCGTTGTGGGCAAACACAGCTGAGAAAATGAGTGCTGAAATTTTCATCTTTGCCTTTGGCTGTGCGAATGTAGTGTTAAAATGAATAGTTACACACTCGCTTACCTAAATCAGCATTTTAATACCTAGTGTAGGTACTAAATGTTGAATATGGTGTAAAACCTGCAAAACTGCTGTCATGTTTATGGCATAGCAGCATAAAACAGACCACAGCAGTACAGGCCAATATCTCAGCCTCTTTTCACCATTATGTATTTTATGTCAATATGAATGACTTTAAAACCACATCGTTTTGAATGCTAAAAGTTTACAGCATCCTAAACACCCAATATTAAGCAACCTAAATACTGACTGTTAACATTATTATGGGTTTTACATAAATAAACTGGTAACTGATGGATGACAACCCAAATAATTAATCTAACTGTAGACTATAAAATATGTTGTGCTGTGACAGAAATATAGCTTGTCTGCCTTATTTCAGTAAGCACTTATTTCAGTTATTGGTGGAAGAAGGGAGAAAGAAAGAAAGAAAGAAAGAAAGAAAGAAAGAAAGAAAGAGAAAGAAAGAAAGAAAGAAAGAAAGAAAGAAAGAAAGAAAGAAAGAAAGAAAGAAAGAAAGAAAGAAAGAAAGAAAAAAAGAAAGAACGAACGAAAGAAAGAAAGAAAGAAAGAAAGAAAGAAAGAAGGTAGCTGTGCTATGATGACAGCCGCCGGGCCTGGAAGTTGACTTCTGCAATGCACATTCATTCAGCAACCTTTCTGCCAACAATGAGACTTAATGCCCACATCATGACAGTATTCACTCTGTAGAATGGCACATCTCTCACTCTCTCCTCTGATAGAGAGCATGAGAAGTCACTTTGGTATAAAAGGCTAATATAAACCCCACTACCTGGCCCGCTTTTCAGCCACACTGTCACATTCTATACAAGCCTCATAGTGAATGGGAGTCATCACCGGCAGTTCACCTTACAGTATAGAAAATCATTAGACAGATTTACGAGGACAAACAGCGGCTATTATCTCATCATATTTCACTGATCCTTTTCACATTTCTAGATGAAAGATGAAAGGGGAGAAAGAGGGATGAAAAGCACAAGGAGGTGAAAGCACTGAAAGACCTTACTGATCAAGTCCGAAAGCTATCGACAGGTCCCTTCCTCTGATGATTAAGTAGCCACCTAGTGAGTGCCGGCCTGGTCTCCAGCACAGAGAGGCAGGAAGCAGAAAGGACATATTCAGCATGCAGGAGCCTGCTCCCCCTGTCCCCTGACATGCAGGACAGGCTGGAAAAATGTTCTGCTTATGACAGTGGATGGCTAAGGTAATGGCCGGTGACTGCTACCATTGCTCATCGTAATGATGGTTTCACCCAGGAATACTGTGTACCTTTGTAATCCCCCACCCCACCTCATGTTTTCTGCCCTTAACTCTCTCTTTCTTCATCTTGAACTTTCAGTCTTTGTTTTTCTTTCTCTCCTTCTTAAATTTTTCTCTCAACATTTCTCCGCTTCTCTGCCTACATTTATTATGATGTGCACAGCATCCTTACACTGTCCCTGTCATGTAACTACACACAGCATTAGATTTACTACCTACTCCAACTCTTAGTATTAGCATGACATAGTGACATATTCAGAGGATGACCTTTGCAACACTTACACTCATGAAAATGGAGAAAATAAATCATTCTATAAAACTATCTGGTATTTTTGTAGTTTCCTGTAAAGATATTGTCTCCACTCACAATGAGCTGGAACAGGCCGGTGTGGAGCACTTGTCATGGAGTTCTTCGTTCTCTATCTGCGAAAAGTTGGGTTGGCTAATTAAAGTGCTCTGAAAGGTCCACACAAAAGGTCTTTGATTCCAACTTCAAGGCCCAGGCTGTGGTTTCATAGCTGAGGCTATGAAATAATGTATGTTTGAGGTGTGGAACTTATCGTTTAAATTACCAATTCTACAGCAAAGCTGCAAGGCCATATTCACATGAGGCCTGGGGTACAATTGAAAGAGAACTGCAGCTGTCTCGACAATATCCCTGTGTGTAGCAGCCAGTGTTTCTTTCTTACTAATTACTTCTTTTATAGATTCAAACTGCTAGTTCACATTGCCTCACACCTACACAGTCCCATTGAGAGCAGAAACCACCTATTATCCATCAAGGACGTCTGCACTGGCGCACTAAATTCAGCTGCCATTTTCTGTTGGAAAACACAATTAATAGGTTACCATTAGCACTATTGCTGATGGCTCAAAGACATTATGACACACCTTTGCTGGGGTTTTAGGCCAAACAGGACAGTAGAGTATAGCCCAAAGACAGACAACAACAGCGTAGCAATCAAGAGAGAAATTTGACCCCACATCACAGCTGCAGGGCCCTGTTATTCAAACAGATTTACACGAGTAAAGAATGTGTTTTTAAATTTAAAATGGATTAGATATATATCTATATATCTATATATGCCACCACCTGCTAAAAAGTGTCAAAATGATTTCTCCTGTTATTTTAAGAAGACACATCACGCAACACTTGATGACGGTAGTGTGATTGTTGTCACACTGAGGCAATCTGCGTTTTGTGTTCTCAAGAGCAATGCTGCTATCATAAAAAAGAAAGTTAACTTTTAAACACCTTTTAGAGTTTCAGGTCGTTCATTGAACCTGTGTGACTGGATACACTCTCACTGCTCGCAAGAGTCCAGATATTGTTCGCTGCTACTAATGTAATTTACACTCCACAGACTAACTTTTCAGTCTCAGGAACGAGACTTTCAAATAAGGATATTTCTATTTTTCAGACAAAAGGGGTAAAGGAGTTATATAAAGGTGCATGTTGAAAGGTTTAAAGTCACTATATCAACAATTTTTACTTAATCGCTCTTACAGTTTCACCGTATCTGACAGCTGCATAAACCAGCCAGTACACCTGCTGACATCACACTATGTGAGTGTGCACTGTCCTGGGAAAAAGTGATGCTGATGCTTTGATGTCGGTGTACCGATTTAGCAATGATCAAAACACATCTCACATGCAAGATGACATCACATACTCCTTTTGTTTTTCATCTTTTTTCTTTTTTTTAACACTTCTTATGCAGGCACAGTGTTGAAGAACAGACTTCTAATAAAAAAACTGCTGTAAATTATATTAAAAAAGCCAAAGGATTTTATTTTCAATTAGCATTTATGTTTTCTATATTAAAATGAACATGTTGACCTATTTGTTCACATCTGCAGTGGTAAGAAAAGGTAGGGCTTTTGGCCTTTTTTATTTCGTGATTGAAAACTAAATCCAAACTAATCCTAATAACAAAAAGCATCTCCTAGTCCCTGTTTATTAGGCATTTATGTCATTAAGGTGTATACATATTATTATAAAGATCCATTTCAAAACCACTACTTCAAAAATCCAGAAATACAAATGTAGCAGAAAATTTATCTGAGAGAGCAAGGGATCTTGGCGTACTGTTCTACTATCTTCTTTCTGTGGAAGAGGAAGCAGCAAAGTAATGAATTTGAAGATCATTAATTCACTAATCATTAATTGAGGCAAATAAGAACAACCCCAGGTTTCTTTTCAGCACTGTAGCCAGGCTGACAAAGAGTCATAGCTC
>JAUYWH010000027.1:8815379-8831525 GCA_034779795.1 Ctenopoma multispine | reverse complement strand
GTAAAGTGCCCTGAGATGACCTGTGTTGTGAATTGGCGCTATATAAATAAAGTTGAATTGAATTGAATTGAATTGAAGAGGATTCTGCATAAATATATTATGCGTATTTGTCTTGTATTTTACTTCATATTTTTCAATTTTCAAGGTTTTGGAAAGCATATTATAAGGAAATGATCAGACACTACTTTGATTCCCAAGTTCAAAAGAAAAGCAATTCTTTCTTACTGGTCTTTAATATATAGTGCAATAGCCAACGTGTTCCCAGAAAAGCTAAACTATGTGTTTTTCATTTTATTTTCTGAAAATCAAGAAAATAAAATTTTTATGCTGGAAATAAGCACATAAATGGGCCTTATTTTCTTAATTAAAATTATTTTTTATCTACAGTTTCTACCCATGCTATATAATTATGTATGTTAAAAGGTTAGGTATTTAGTGGTTTGCAACACTCACTTGGTTCTGTATGTGAAAGAGAGATTATTAGTATAAACACTAACTAAGGTACCGAGTTAACCTTGCCTGAGGCAGTGGAGCATCTGTGTGCTGTTTGTGTAGAGCTGGTTTGGACAGTGGGACATTGTTTAAATCCCAGCCCATCTCTGGTGGACTTTCCCTTAATATATATGTATATATGTATAATTATAATTGGCTAAATATGTGTGTCCTTAAACCATGATTCAGATAGCACTCTTTGTACAGTGCTCATCACAAATCATAAAAATTCAGCCTGTAACAATGTCCGTGTCATAGTCACCCGTGTCCTTTTATCCTTGCTAACTCTAATCCTATGAATCCTGAGTTCCTGTCTTTCTCCATCCAACACTCTTGTGCTCTTCATCTCTCAATGTTAACATGAGCAAAATAAAACTTCAAAGCTACATTATGTGTTATCTAACCCTGCAACTACACCAAAACCTTTCTGTTTTGTCCACAAATTATTTTTTAAGTAGTTTAGCACCATTTTGAGTGTCTGCTGGGAGTCAGCCCTTCATGTTTGTTTCCAGAGATGGGTGTTGTACATAGATTGTTTCCAGTTAACAAAAGCCTGCTTGACTGCACAATGGATCGTGATTAGATTAAAGCTGCACTGTAAGAGCTTTTCGTTTGAGTTTAAGTGGGCTTTATCTCAGATGGCAACATGGCCAAAACGGGACAATGCTAAGAAGCATTATTTGGAAAGAAACATAAACTCTGTGAAGCGTATACTCCAGCCATAGGAGGTCTCTATCTTTGACAATCAGGCAACGTGCATGATGCATTCAGATGCAAAGACTCTGACTAATGCAGCTATTTGCTGGGAAAGGTGAAAGAGCGTGAGAAAGTGGCAAAGAGGGAGGACAGAAAGATCACAATCATCACAAAGGAGAAAGAGAAAGACAGGAAAGAGAGAGAAGGCCTGAGGAGCATCCATGTCATTACAAATCCCTTGAACTCATGTCAGGGACCCTCTGCTGCCATCAGTCTGATGAAGTGTAGCTGGTGCTATGAGCAGTCAGCCTGGCAAATCACTTCACGGATCACAACACAAAAGCCCATATTGCTCAAAGCTCAGATACTTTGCAATGTTTCCGCCATTGCCCCACGTGTCAAAACAGCTGACTGTATTATGTCCGTGTTTACATGGCGTGACACTTGACATTAGTCCTTGAGACTGTGTCCACGTGTACAAACAGAGAAATGTCACTCTTGCGTGAAGGCCCCCGTTTTAGCCTGATCCCCAGGGCACACCATGTCTGCGAACTTTGATTCTGTCAGATTCGTCTTAATATGAAACACTGTGCGCTTCCTTACAGACGGGTCAAGAGTAATCTCAGTGGCTCTTTTATGCTCTTTCAATGTATTGCAATATAAAAATCAGGAGGTTTCAGTGTTACAAGAAGAGTGCTATTTTATATCCTCCATAAGTGGACACATAAAGGCCACTGAGCTATACAATTGTAAACTAATTACAAGGTAATATGGAACACTTTAGGTGAAAACCAATAAGTCTACCAATATAATCCCATTACAGCTCCATTACCTTCGAGAGGGTGAGGAAAGTAGGAAAGCATATATTTTTCATCAGGGGCTTCTGGGCATCCCTATAAGAGGGCATCAGGGAATAGGGCATCAACAGTGGGAGTGGTAAACATCCTTTTTGTCTTTGCTCGGAAAATACATTGGTATTAGAGATCGGAAGACTCATTAAAATAAATGTTATAGGAACGCACTAAATCATACTCATTGGTTTCTCTAGAAACGTGTTGCATATCAACAGACACGGAATATTTACTTCAGCAATTAACATACGTAGCTGTATCCATGTGATTTTGTATATGATCACAAGGCAGTATTCAGTATACAATACTCACCATTGGATATAATGTAAACTAAATTAACAGCCAAATAAAAATCAAACAAATGACATTAGGGACTCTGACCATTCTTCTTTCTGCAGTTATCAAAACCATCTGTCTCCTACCTTCATTGAGTCCCATATGGATTGTCCAGTAGTTCTGCAGACACTGCAGCTCCTTCTTCATGCCCCTCTTGCAGCGACAGTCATACAGAGGACTAACCAGCAGCACTTCCAAGGCAGCCTGGCACTCCCTGTTGTTATCCAGCATGGCTTCTTTCTCCTTGCCCACAAGGCACTGGCGCATCACCCGGTACCGAGAGCTACAGTAAGGGTTCTGGTTGCACATGTCACTTGCCTGGATGCAATCCACCCATTCTGTCTGAGCTTTGGGCTCAGACCCGGTGCCTGGAGATCCAGGAGCACTGGTGGCCAAGGACATGGACAAAGCTGAGGGACTATCCCAGGAACTTGCTGCCTTATCTAAATGGGGACAAGAAGACAGACGTCTAGAGAAAAGGGGCTCAGAAATAGTAAATTCATGGATGAGTTTGTAAACAGTATTTGCCCCTTCATGATTTTTTTATATATTTGTCACACTTATATGACTTAGATCATCAAACTAATTGTAATATTAGACAAAGCTAACCTAAGTAAAAATACAGTTTTATGAAGGGAAAACAAGCTGTGCAAACCTGCCTGGCACTATGTAAAAAAGTAATTGCCCCCTAAATCTAATAACTGGTTGGGCCACCCTTGGCGGCAAGAACTGCAATTAAGTGTTTATGATAACTGGCACATAAACACTTAATCTTTCACATCACTGTGGAGGAATTCTGGTGAACTCTTTGCAGAATTTTTAATTCAGCAACATTGGAGGGAAGCATGAATGGACAGTTTAAGTTCAGTTCAGGCCAGTTGAAAGCTGCAGGCCCAGACCATCACACTACCACCACTAGGTTTAACTCTTGATATGATGTTCGTTTTATGAAATGCTAGATGTTAGTTTTACACCAGATGTAACGGGGAACATATCTACCAAAAAGTTTTGTCTCATCAGTCCACAGAATATTTAATTAATCAAGATGTTTTTTGACAAATGTAAGACGAGCACTTGTGTTCGTCAGTGGTTTTCACTTCTGTACTCTCTCGTTGATGCCATTTATGCCCAGTCTCTCTCTTACTGTTGAATCATGGACACTGACCTTAACTGAGGCAAGTGAGGACTGCAGTTATGACCTCCTGGATGTGTTGTCGTTGTGCTTTAGGAGTTATTTTGTTTTTTCCTGGGAAGGTTCACCACTGTTCCAAGTTTCCAAGATATTCATGATGTATTGCTTTTTGAGAACTTTTAGCATGCTTCAGTTTGTCAGACAGGTTCTATTTAAGTGATTTCTTGATTCAACAGGTCTGGCAGTAATCAGACCTGGGAGTGGCAAATTAAATTGAACTCAGCTGTCATTAAAATGTGGTTAATCACAGTTCCTAACATCACAAGGGGGCAATTACTTTTTTATATAGGGCCATGCAGCATTGGGCGGCTTTTTTCCCTTAATAAATTAAATCATCATTTAAAAGCTACATTATGTAGTTACTTGGGTTACCTTTGTGTAATATTAAAATGTGTTGGGTGATCTGAATCATTTGTGTAGTGTAACAAATATGCAAAATAGATTTGAAATCAGGGAGGAAGCAAATACATTTCACAGCACTTTATATACAGTATATGAGTGTGCTTGAATGTGTGTGCAAGTACGAACATATCTATCTGATATTTTAACTTGTACAACAGGTTGAAAAAGGGGACAGGTTTAATGGCTTGTAGCATGCCTATACATGCCAAGTAATCTTTTACCTTCATTGTCCACATTAGTATTTTACATCTATGCCTGAGGTTTTGCTATGTGTTATTTACATTTATACAATTATAGTAATACATTAACCTGTACTTACATGCACACACACACACACACACACAGTGAATCTAAAGCCTCCAAAGCAGACTAGACTGCACTTTCTAAAATCTTATTCAATCTAATCAAAGGTTGGTCTCAGTCACTGAAAAATATCTAATTATGTATTATCAAGCGAGCATCAAGAACTGCACTTTCTTCACATCTAGGATAACCAGAAAAGGAGTTTACGCTAAATACACAGTGCAGAGACTCAGCTGTTGCAGCTAAACGGGCGTTCAGACTCACACACAAACCAAATTACACACAGTTCTGGTGAAATGACAAGAGAGACCCCTTGTGGTAATCGTGCGCATGGAGCTCGGTGGTCAAGACGATACTGCATCAGTACCAGAGAGCAACGGGTAAGTAGAGTAGCATGAAGTTAACTGCCTGCAACTACTTTATCTGTGAGGTGGTTTTAAAGGGTGTACAGGCAGACAGAGAGATGTACGACCGTGTCGATGGTGATGAACGTGACCATGATGGCGATAATGATCATGACGATGAGGTTTTATGTCATTTTGAACCAAACACAAGTACAGAATAAAAAAAACATAGATAAAATTTTCCCTGACTAAAAACTGTGCTGTTTATTTTTACAATAGAAGCTGTGGTTGTTTAGTGAACACACAATACATAAACCAAGTTTGGTTTGTAGCTAGAGGTGACAGATGACCAGTAATTCAAACAAACCGAGTATATGAACGTAACACATCATTTTTCTGCACATAATAATAAAGCTACAACAAGCTTGTGCCTTCAAACTCGGGCTTGAGATAAGTGGACATAAAACAGAAAACGCTCGGTAGTAATAAATGTTTTTGATCTTACCATTTTCATATTTCACAAAAAAAAAAAAAAAACACACACATTTTTCACGCAAGTGTAAATGTAATTTCCATGTTTCAGATCTCACCTAAGAGCAGAAGAAAGATGTAAACGCACATCCACACATTGACAGACTTCATATTGGACTTAGCGGCAACACTGTTGAGTTGGGGTCCAATTAGAGTAATATTTTCACCTTGTCAAAGGTTAATTCCACTCTCCAGATCCTTGACCCAGGTATAGTCTAACTGTTAAAAAAAAAACTATATCCTCATTCAACTCCAAAATAAAGACGCACCTCCGAAAAAAATCCTCGACTTCGAATAATAATCCACAATTTATTTTAAAATAATAAACTAAACAAGACACAGAAAAATCCTCTGATGTTGAAAAAATACAAAAATGAAAATCAAACGCTAATCAATCAGTCAGTCAATCCATGAAAGCAGCTGCTCAGGGTCCGTCTGCTCTGCGTTCATACCGACAAACTAGTGAGACTTGATCTCTCCGCATTATAAGGGCTCACACTGCCCACTCCAAATACCCCTTGGAGACAATTTGTCCCTAAAACAGTCCTTAAACTGGCGTAAAATGATCTGTCAGCTATGTCAATATCTTTAACGAGGTAGACGAAGTCATCTAAAAGGCTGACTGGATTCTTTTCTCACCACTGGCTCCCTCAAAAAGCAGTGCGCTCCGCTGGAGGGAGTGAACGCTTGTTTAGCACTGACTGCATGCGTGTCGAGGCATCACTGCACTTTATAAAGTGGAGTTTCTGTGATCCAACAGAGGGCGCTGGTTGTTCTCATTAGAAAACGTAGTGCTCGGTCACGCCGGGGTCCAGTTTATACATGTTACACGGCAGAAAAGTCACCACGATATTCTGTAATTTTCCTACAGGGATCAATGGAAACGTGCACATGTGGTTCTCAGCAGTGAAATTATAGTACTGTGTTATTGTTGTTGTTGTTGTCTCCTTGTTTGCTATTGTATTTTCTATGCCTATAGATTTTGTGAAACTATTCTTATTATTTATGTAAAATACCTAGATGATTACTAACTTTTTATAAGGGACTCTTAAAGTTATGTCCAGTATTCAGATTTAAGAATGAGGAGGCTGCAGCTACAACACATATAGAGAAGAAACAAATGTCTCATAGCAAGAATTTCCAGTCAGCCAGAAAATATTTAATCTTTTGTTCGAGTATTTAGTAATTCATTGTTGGCTAGCATCAGAGCCTCATTCCCACAGCCCGCAGACATTTGCAAGAAGTTTTCAGTGTAGAGTTTAAAGGTGGACTCACTCAGTAGTCACTAAAATGTCATCACTCATTTTAGCAATATGCCAACATTTCACGCAGCATCCGTGTTTCCACCGATTGAAAGAGAGATTTTTTTTAAAAAGAGAACAATGTCTGGCATTATATGTGTGCTCAGAGGAAATAAGCCCACAACCCACAGATTGTGCCATTTTTCAAAGTGGCTTCACATTAAAGAAAATGACTTTGTTGTGCATCATCGCTTAAATAGTGTCCAGAATGTCATAAATCTTTACAAATCTTGAAAACAAAGTCTCTATTTAGAAGCTCTGACAGTGACAAACTGCAAGGCCACTGGCTCATAATGATGTTTGACTGTCAGCCCAGGCTTCCATCCAGGGAAAAGAGCTTGCCAGTATAATGGCAAAATCAGCCTCATTCTGCCTATATTGGCCTGGGCTTATTCTTATCTCCCCCAGAGTTTGAAGTCTCTGTCATTATGAGGACACTGTAAAGCATCATCCACCACCATGAATGTGTCCTGCAAGTGCAGCAGTGACTGATACATCCTTCAAATGTTTGCAACCTTTTGTCTGTCAAGCAACTATTTCCAGTACCAGACCAGTTTTCTTCTTTTGTTTTATGAGATAACAAAGAAGTTTTGTACTTATTTAAATATGTTCTCACAGAAGAACAGTAAAAAGTTACAATAGCCTGAGCAGGAGGCTCAAGAGGAATAAGAAAAAAAGAAGAAATCAAGAGAAAAACAGCTGCAAAGCAGTGAATAAAACAACTGAATCTGTCTTATAAATTCTTCTCCATGTACAATATGAATGAAAACTCACGTCACTTTTTTTTTTCTTAAGCTAGGCTGTCAGGTCCATGATAGGAGTTTATTCTTGTTGACACTGCAATTCAAACCCTTCTTTGTATTTACTTGCTCCATTTTCACTTGATAAAGCATCAGCAGTTTTTTTTCACATCCAGAATTAGGGAGTTCTCACGCTTGTTTACTCTGTCATAAGTAAATACCTTATACACTTAATGTTCAAAAGAATATGCAAATAATCTTCATGTGAGACAACTGCGCTCTCACAAGATGGCCTTGAAGATAGACAATGACAAGTATGTATATAGAAGACACTATTCTAACTACTGAGGAAAATCAGTCCTTGCCACTGAGAAGTGTTTCTAATAGGGTGAATATAGACGACATCATTATAAATCCAGGGGATATGAAATAATGATACAGATAACAGTCAAAGTTAGGCCACTATGCAATAACATGTGCTTAGTGAGACAGCAGGGGGTTTGAGAATGAGCTCATGCTTATTCTCACCGGTCAAATAAGCACCTTGACAGTCTGAAATTGTCACTTTGGAAGCAGTACAGAAAAAACTTGTATATAAATGTTCTGTTCGCAAGTTTACTTGTCTTACAATGTGTACAGATGACTGCATATATGCGTTTGTTTTCACAGTTATTGTAGTTAATCATTTAAACTCAAACCCAGGTGAATCCAACATGTTGAGCCATCAGAGTTTAACTATCTAGAAAAGCACCTTGAATTAACCATTGATCCTCCCGCTTAATGTCTTATTCAATAATACTCTAAATTAAAAGGGTGTTGGGCAACGCTGATAAGGGTTTGCTTCGCCTCACAGCTTTATGAACACAAAATTTAACTTTAGCTTTATGTGAGGGCAAAGGTCGCTGTATCTCTCTCTGCTGGTTATGCTGTTGGGAGAGTACTAATGAACCTGAGCATGCAGCATGTACACACATACACACACATAAACACACACCTCTGCATGCGCGCACACACAGAGGTTAAGCATGACTGATTAGATTAGAATTATGGGCTAATTAATGTGTGTCTTGGGAGACCTGTACAGCATGTTTATTAGGAGATGCAGCACCAGTTGGGCAAAGAACATGAGAAAAACACAAGCGCTATTAATTTCCAGTATTACATTTATTTAAAGTGCAAAATACTGTAACACTTGACTAAAAGTTCATTTTGAAAAATTAAAAAAAACATATATATATATATATGGGTCATGATATACTATTTGAAACTCCTCAGCTATCACACACCAACAGTTTCTGTATCATGTCACGACACGGGGTCAGTTAGGTCAGTTCATTCCAATCAATGTGAGAGAGAAAACAGCCAATGAAATAAGCATCAGTAAAGTCATTTGTGGAGATGTTAGAGTGACAAGGACTTCACTTAGTGGGAGCCGTGTGTTTTATTCTCCTCCGTTCTGTCCATCTAAAATTTTAGTCCAACAAACTGCTTTTGTTTGGACACAAGGTTCTGCATGTCAGTGTTTAAGTGTGTGTGTCAACTTTGTTTTTCATTGTTTTGAATGTATAAAAAGCAGTACATTTCTGATGTGACCTATGCTAGACTCTCTGGAGGCTATCAGCTAGCTAGATCCATTTGTTTTCCAGGCATTTCAGACGTTGTCCATTTCTATCACATTACTTTGACAGAAATTGAATTTCCTCTGATGCATTTTTATGTATCCTAAGTGCTGTTCTGTCCTCACTGGGAGTATAGCTTTTCCAGTGGCGTGATGATGCAAAAACACTTCAGGTTTAAACGGAAAAAAAAGAAATGGATTTTATTTAGATGTGTGTATTGATTTTCGTATTCTTTCAAATGTTTTTTCAAGTGAAATATTATTCCTTCTAAGTAGGCACTGTTTGTGTGGTACCATTGTCTAAAGACTGTTTCAAAATCTTAGTCAAGACTACATAAGGACATAGAGGACAGACTTTATCATTTTGCTGATCCCAGACTGTTAGTCTCTCATAGATTGCCATCTTACTGTAATGGCAGCACAATGTAAGAATATGCACCTATTCCTATCAAGGCGGCACAAACAAATAGAATGATTCTGGAATTTTTTTCCATCCGTTATTTATTTTATGGTTAGATTTGAGTACCACAGAGTTGCAAACAGTGGTACATTTATCCCATTTTGTTAAACACACCATGGGTCCCAGATGGGACATTGACAGGAACCTCTGCTCTGCCCAGCTCAGTGAAGGACTTGGCATCCAGAATGAGTAGGAAAGTATGTTTCTCCTGGAAAAAGAAACAGAAGAAATGAAATATGTTATGGTCGCAGAACACCCTTCTCACAGTAATGATAGGGATCATACATTACTGGGCAAAAGTCTTAGGCCATCATTACTCGTGTTGTTTTGGCAATGCTATTATGACCATATATATATATTTATTTCTCTGTCTCTTTATTAGCATACAGCTAAAAATATGTACACAGTATTAAAAAATGAAAAAAACTGCTTCTGTAAGGTAAAGTGACAAATATTGACTGTGATCTGTCCTGTGGAGGAATCTGGAGGGTTCAAGGACAAAAATAGGAGTGGAAGACCTGTTAACATCTGATGAGAGAGAGTTTCTTCTTTGAGACATAGCCTGAAGAAAAAACCTGATCAGGAATGATCTTTCCAAGTAGACAGCAGTCAAGAAAACACTTTTTGTGTTTCTAGTATATACATAAGGACATCATA
Organism: Ctenopoma multispine; assembly: GCA_034779795.1. Lineage (NCBI taxonomy): Eukaryota > Metazoa > Chordata > Actinopteri > Anabantiformes > Anabantidae > Ctenopoma > Ctenopoma multispine. Next base: position 8,821,602 of record JAUYWH010000027.1, on the reverse strand, counting down.
GCATTGCTGGAAAACTAATCCAATAGTGGCCTAAGACATTAGCAAAGTAATGTACCAGTATTTAAATATATGTACAATATATTGTACATTCACGGTCAAGTACAAAGTCTGCCTTATGACTCTGTGTGGTTATGTATAGTCTTTATTTTGTTACAATGTCAGAGTAAACACATTTGTGCACTGCTGCTCTTGTACAGTAGATTGCTTTTGGATTGTTTTCTATAGTTGTTAACTTACTTCTCTGGGTGTGATGATGACTGACAAGACTACTCCATCATCTTCCTCTGTAGCTTTAGGCGAAGCAACAAAGACAGGCTCAGACGGGTACAAGCCAGGATAACGCCACACCTAGACAGGGAAGATTACATCCTCTTTACTCTGAGCTGTTTCACTTCCAACCTACTGCTCCTTCTTAATGACAACAGTATGTTAAGAATAGCTTTGATCAAATAATACTGATCCCAGTTAACAACAGGTTCTCTTTTAGTAGTATTTGACTGAGAGAGAACCTTAAGCTCCTTGGTGTGGACATCTATTTTGAGCAAGGAGTCGCCAAAAACGTGTCCAAAGCCACAGGAGTAGAAGTAGCTATAAGGTTTGCCATTGTACTGATCATAGTTGATCTGAGGAAACTCAAGACCACCGTACTGCAACAACTCATCATCACAAAGCTCCTCGTGGGTCATGTAAACCTGTAGGGTCACAGAAGAAAGTGAAAAAAAAGAAAGTTAAAAAATGTTGCCCAGAAATGTGCCAAAAACTAAAAAATACAGTTTTATATGGAAACATTTTAAAATACATATTTTTGGTTAAGTGTGCTTTTATTTAAGTAAAATGAAAATGCACCAACTGACCTAATCTATGCTGTAATACTGTAAGAACTAGAATCAATACTACAAAATCCTGGACATTCATTTAAGTCTTTAGTTAATAGTAAATATATTTCTTTTAATATTATGTTAAAACATTTTTTTAAAACATTAAGACTACAGTAGCCAGCAGCACTTTCACAGTTTTTTTTTCAGCTATTACTGAAACACCAGTAATGTGTTAGACGTAACACCACTTTCATTGAGAACTAGGACAATGTCACTCAGGTAGTCGTGACAACTAAAGCATCACCCTCTCTTAGCTATAGTCTGCCATAAAAAAAATGCTGGACTGTGTGTGTGTGTGTGTGTGTGCAGAGGCCACACATTCAGCATGGCAGACTCTCAGTTTAACAGAGTTTTTATCTTCTGCAAGTAAATTACTATGTTGCAGAAAGGACCTTCAGTGTCTTATCATGCTGGATAATTGCGCAGAGTGTGTGGGAGTGAATTGGCTGAATTTATCATGATTATAGACCTCATTCTATACCTGATTCCAGTAAAATCAAATCAAGTGTGATGTACAGTTAAGTACAGTTCCTTCATAACCACAATTACCCTCCTCCCTCAGTTTAATCCTACCTCTTCTGGTTTTGTCTTCTTTGCTGTGGCTTTATAGTTATTCAGAGTGACAAGGTTTTGGTTCAAAGGAGTTTCTTCATTCACAGTCAGGGGCAGGACATATCTCCTTGGGAGGTTTCTGCACAATGAGTTGTAAAACTGCGAAAGGAAATCAAACATTCATAGGGAAAACAAGTTTTTACATCACATAATATTTGTTTGGGGGTAGTTTTAAATATATATATTTTGGGCTAAGTGTGGTTTGATTCATTGAAGACTTAGAAAGTATCTTAAAAATAAGACAATCTCAGATACAGCTGAACTATCTATACATAAGAGACATCAGAAGTAATTGCTGAAACACTGACAAGAGTAGTGACCTTGGTGACTAAAGATGGCCTCTTGACAGAACCACAAAAACCTCTCGAAAGCCTTGCTGATATATGTTTTATGTTTACGTTTAAAGTGAATAAAAACTGGATGGATGGACGGATGGCTTGATGAATTGATGGATGTATGGTAATAGTGAGAATACAAATCAAAATACTAACTGAATAATGCTGGAAACAGTAACATCATCATTTAAGAATTCTGTTGAAATTATTTTGTAGAAGGCAGAACCTAAGTTTGAGGTGCTCACCAACAACAAACCAGTGGAACATTCTGTCAAGTGTAGGTATTGTCTGTGTGTGTGTGTGTGTGTGTGTGTGTGTGTGTGTGTGTGTGTGTGTGTGTGTGTGTGTGTACCTTGTCCATCTCCTCCCCCCCCTCTCTGCGGAGGTTCTCCAGTGTGTACTCTCCGATTACCTGGCCCTCATCTCCACAGCACATGTCCATAACCAAGAATCCATTGTCTTCAAAGGCATTGATCTGATGCAGTGTGAACATAGGTGCTGCGCGGTACGTCACTGCGCTCACCTGATGGAACAGTCACATCATTCAATCATAAAATATGAAAATCATAAAATATTAACAAAACAATAAATGTTTTTTAGACAACACAAAAGAGCTGGTGTGTTGTTTCTGACATTTCAAGACTAGCTTTTTTATTGGCACAGCTATTATTGTGTTGTACCTTTACATTTTGGAAGTTTGATTTCATGCTTAATGTGTATGCTGTGTAATGAGATGAGAAAATTGAGTGTAACAATGTATGAGAAAAGGCTATATACCATCCGAGTGTGACTTCATCAAAATAAATAAGGAAAAAACTTGTTCATGCGTGAAGAGATTAGCTTGCAACTTTCCTTTTTTCTGACTATTCAGCAGCTCTGTGTGTGTGTGTGTGTGTGACGAGGTGTGTGTGTGTGTGTGTGTGTGTGTGTGTGTGTGTGTGTGTGTGTGTGTGTGTGTGACGAGGTGTGTGTGTGTGTGTGTGTGTGTGTGTGTTTCCCACGTCATACTTCCATGTTGGTCTATGGCTGTGCAGTAAACTAATTTTAACCAACCTTGCCAGTGTGCTTGTTGACGAGGTGGAAGATGGTTCCATACTGAGGTTCCCAGGACATGGTTTTATGAAAACTCTTTCCCTGGATTCTGTACAGCATGAACCTCAGCAGGTCCAACTTGATTGGCTGCTCAATGAACACAATGTAGTTCTCTGACATGACTAGAGCAGGAGGCCACACACATGATGAAATGTATGAATAAAAAAAAACATGATAGTCTTAGTCATTGTATCTTTGTCATATTAAATCATTAGATTAAGCTTGTATATTATAAACCTGCCATGTGTAATGCAACAGTAAATTTAAATTTGGCTACAGATAGAACATGACTCATTAGTGCAATGATGATTATGTGTACTAGTTCTTTGAAATAGTTAATCAGGCATATCAGAGGGACGTTGCAAAATGCCCCGCTGATATTCCTCTTTAATTTTTTCATAAACATAAACAAAATGAGTCATAGCAAATTACTGCAAGGCCATGTGACCTAACAACATGACTCCAATGTTGACTTACTGTATGTGTTACAAATTTAGAAAGTTATGAAATACTATTATTAATAAGTTTTGAAGTGGTGCCATTTAATTAAACCAGAAATTTTGAATTTGAGAAAACAAACTTCACATCCACTGCATCAGTTAACACATTCAATCTTTCCTACCTAGCTAGCAACCTTTCTTTGCACTCGTGGGGAAAAATGAGACAAAAATATTGTGCTTGCACATAAACACACAAAATGGGGGTTGAACGTAACCACCATCACTTGTGAGATTTGTTGGTGCCAGCCAGTCTGGCAGACCAAGGGCGGTCTACTGGAAATAGAGACTGAGATGTTATCAGGGAACTGGGGCAGTACAGAAACCATATGGAGCAGCATTGCGTTAGATCAGGCAAAGCGATGAAGTTCAGCTTGCATTAGCTGACTGAAATCAGTTTCTTCATCAGTAGGTTGATTATTTACTGAGTAGTAACATTCCTGTTATGTGTATGCATATGTACTGCATGATAATCATAAACTGAATGTTCTCCATTTTAGTCTGCTAGTACTCCCATGTCAGTGCTGCTGCGGGGCGCCTGCTGGGAAACTTTGAGAGATTCACTAAAAAAGCTGAATCTAGATGGTCAATTCTCAACTGAAGTGTCTCTAACTGAAGTGTAGATACATTATAAGTAAAAACTGATTTACAAGTAAAGAGCAATACATCAAAACGCTATCATACAAATAAATCAGTGAAAAGAGTTGATTGTGTGTCCTGTAAGTACAGTAGATAAATTAATATTTTTACAGAGAGGGTAAGAGACAATATGTCATTTTGTGTGTGAGTGAGAGTGAGGGTGACGTATAGACAAAGGGAGACTTTATGAGAGCTGAGCAGAAAGACAAAGTAACAGTGATTTACAAAAGGCAGCAGGATGTGACAAGAATTCAAATGAGTTATTAATAAGAGCACAAAAAGTGATGTGGGCTCACCCTGTCAGTGCAGGCAAAAAAAACCTAAATCACTCCTGGAATTAATTAATTTCACTTCAGTATACATCCAGACAAGTTAAAGCGGCGTAGCCTATTTGTTATGCTGTAGCGTGTCTTACCAAAGCTGTGATAATAGGAAGGTTTCCTTGATTCAGCTGCACGGATAGAGCAGATCACTTCGGCTCCAGTCAGGTCTGCAGAGTCCTCTGCTGATGCCTTCACCTCAGGAGGAGGTATACGAATGATGTTGTATAAAAATCCTGAAGAGGCCGGAAAACAAATGAACTGGCAGTGTTAGGATGGCGAACATGAGGATATTCACATAAACACAGATACATGGTTAAGTAGACATCCTGGAAGTGATTTAGCGCAGAAGGTTACCACTTTTGCTGTAGGAGTTTCCCATGTTGTATGTGGCCCCGTCACGGTCATAGTGTGGGTGAGCTGTAGCTGAATTCACAGCAATGTATTGACTCCAATCCACCTTGAAAGAGCAGGATCATTACTTTTGTTGTTCTCATCATCAACAACGGTTACACATTCTCTTCATCTTTGCCCTCTGACTCTTCACCAGCAGCAGTAATAAAAAGCGATGTTTACATTTCATATACTGACTCACCTTCTCCCTTGTCTCCAGGCTTTGCGGATCTATTCTTCTCATGTAGTTGGTTTCTGTGCTCACATAATAGTCTCCTTTGTACTTGACAAAGTTCACATTGGCGTTATCTGTGGCCTCTGTTTACACAGGTGTTAGGAACACATTAAAAAAATAGCACTTCAGAACTCATTGTTCTCACAGATTCTTCCTCATTCAGTATTCATAAGTTTCATGTCATGCTTCAGACTGATACTAATCACACACACACACACACACACACACACACACACACACACACACACATTTAGAATATTGTCTTGTATTCTTTTATCTCTATAAAAAACACACTCTAATGTAACATCAGCTGTCAACAGCAGCACATATATATGTACATATACATATATATATAGCACATTCACTCTGGCACAGCTGCCTTATTTGTTACCTACATGCATAAATAATCTGAGTAGTTCAATTGGAAATGTGCAATATGTAAAGAAGACATACATACATAAAAGATACATACTAGGAACCTGAAAACGCGAAAAGAAACGTGCGAAGATGTTTTTGCAGGGATCAGGCATCGCTAATGTCCCAAACTCTGACACCACAATGCGGTTCTTCTCTGAGTTGTAGACATATGAGTCACTTCGCAGGAAGCGGCTGCTGTACGTAACACTGCCCTCACAGATGTGGAAACGGTGCATCAAGGCCATCCCATCAAACCAGTGGGTGTACCTAAAAGAGTTCATTTTAATTAGTGGAATGTATAATTTGCACAAGAGAAAAAGAAAAACCTTTCTTTTCTTCTAATTACCTGACAACCCCTTAGGTTACCTTGAGACCCACTGGAGGCACTGAGTCTAAGTTGACAACCACTGTTTTTGTTGTTTATTTGGTAGTGAAAGTGCATTTAATCTCTTTTGAATCATTTACTGATGTAATGTGTCTATGTTGCACATCCTCTTATTTATATATATTGTTTTTATTATTATGCCAATAAAGCTTTCTTCAGATACCTGTCTGTCCCAAATTCAAACTTCCCTGGACCATTTCTCAGAAAGCTCCCATTGATCCAGGTTGGAATAGTTCCCTTAATGGTGGTGGGGATGGGATCGGGGGTTTCCATGACAGAGCACACCAGAGGTGCCACACTCTCCAGCCCACTGGCCTGCGGACATCGCTGCCTGCTAGATACTGAGAGAGGAGAGGAGAGGAGAGGAGAGGAGAGGAGAGGAGAGGAGAGGAGAGGAGAGGAGAGGAGAGGAGAGGAGAG
>JAUYWH010000027.1:8801870-8812474 GCA_034779795.1 Ctenopoma multispine | reverse complement strand
CACACACACACACACACACACACACACACACACACACACACACACACACACACACACACACACACACACAAACACAAGTCACCTGGCCACATTACTCCTGTTTCAGCTCCTGCTCACACACATGCTCACTTGTATACAACTCACTTGGCCACACCCCTGCTGCTTTTATTTACATACAAACACTTTCTGTCAATCTTTCTCCCGTTCTTACTGTGTTTGGAGACACACCCTTGCCCAGCTGCTGCCAATCAGCACTGTACTATAAAAATCTCTCAGCCACACTTACTGTTTGCCAGATTGTCCTGCTTCCCCTGTCTCCTTTCCCATGTCCTCTGTGCCTTTTGGCCTCCAGTACTGTTTGTTAGGACTTTGTTCTTGCCATGTTTTCCTGTGAGTGATGAGTTTTTGGTGTTTAGTTTTCACCTATCTGGTTTATGTTTCTTTGTCCCTCACCTCGTGCTCCCATTTGCTCTATTTAGCTTTCTGTTTTCCTGTAGTTAGTTCATCCCATTTTACCAGCCCTTGCTTAGGTCTCCCTTTGTTATTTTTTGGTTTGCTGTTTTGACCCCTTTCCATAACGATATTGAGTTTGTCTCCTCCTGTTTTCATCCTTATTTTCCACCTGTACCAATATTGATCTTCTTTACTTCAACCTCCATCTTTTTATTTATTTTTTTATTGTGACACTATACTATATATATAGTATAGTATAGTATACTATATACTATATAGTATATTATAAGTATGCAAACACCATTCACATCAAAAAGTCAAATGATAAATAAAAATATGGACAAGACATTATAAAGAGTTCCAAAATATATGTTTTATAAAGTTAATATGTATTAACATTTAAAATAGAGTAAAGCTGGTGTAAATAGAAATAATAATGAAATTCTTAATTGCTGTGGATGCTGATTTTAGTTAAAATATAGTTCTGGGTAACTTATTTGTCACAAAATAAAGGCATATTGTCCAGTGTTAGCAACACTGATACTCAGTGAAACTCAACATGAAAGAAATAAAAAGCTGGCAAGTACATACACGACTTGCAGAAAGACCAGTTGGGTCACGATGTGCTTATGAGATTTAATTTAATCAGTAGTTCCTAGCCAGGGAGTTCCTAAGGGATGACAAGCCAAAATTGTTGAGAAGCAGTGAAATAAACCCACAGTAAACAAAGACATCAAAATGAAATAAACATGTTCGCCTACAGTCAAACAGGCAAGAGAGAGAGAGACTTCTGTTAACATCAGTATGAAGGATAATGATAAAAGCAAAGCAGCAGCAGACAGCCGATGTTTGGATTTACTTCAGCCTCTGGCTCAAAACACACCGCCTGTGGCAAATAAGGCAGCCGCTGGAAAATACAGTTATATATTTGTTAAAGCCAACAAGCTTAACAATATGAATGTTAGTGGGCTCCAAATGGGCAAACCATTAGAGTGTTTCTACAAACAAAAAGATCCCACCCACAACAGTAACAATGATGGACATAAATAGGGGAAATTATTTGAAAACCACATAGCTGACTGCAGCAAACAGCATGGACTTGTCACAATAATATTTATACATTATTGCAAACTCTTTCTGCTGTGCGTCACATGGGGAACAACAGCAATGGCCAGTACAGTGTTTACTGCCCCAAAGTGATATAAACCAACCATAAACCTCACACAGAGTGTCATTCAGAGTTCAGCTGCTGTTCTGATAGAAAAAAACAGGCTGAATTGTACCTGTTACTAACCCTGAGGGGAGGAGGAGGAGGAGGGAGCCAGGTTTTCAGAAGATGGGGTATTCTGCTTTGCTCAACCAAGAATTTAGGAAGTCTCATCTTTGAACATGACACATTTCATCTGACTGCAAATAAACATGCTTCTGTAGTAAAGAGCACATTTTGGAGTTCAGAGGTTTGGAATTTAATCTGAAGCAGTGGTGATATTTTAGTTCAGGCTGATGTGTTTTTCTACAAAAACTGCATTAACTGATCATACACTTTTATTTTCATCTTTTTTTGTTTTGTTTTGTTTAATGTAGCGATATCAATTCGGAGCACACCTCAGTTCATTATCTTGCGGGATCTGGCCACTATTTAATTAATGAACGCAAGAGGTTTAATCAGAAAATGGGAATGGGAAGCATTTATTCTGGACACTGACCTGTAATACATTTAACCATGTTTTACAGATTTGAAGAGTCGTTTTAATTAGCTTTCTATTAATTACATATCAAAGCTGCAGCGAAGTTTACACATACATGACAAGAATGAGTGCGCACACACGCACACAAACAAGTTCATTCACACACACAGACAGCGTCTTTCATTAAGGTAGTTACCTTTCAAGCGTTTTGTCTAGTATGTGAAGTACAGATGGGGAGCTCTAAATAACCTGTGCAACAACACACTGAAAACAACTCTGTTCCTTCGATTCAGTTATTGTCATTTGTCAGGTATTCTCCAATGTCTGAAGGTCACTTACTGTGATTGTCAGTGTGAGAGTTTTGTCTAACCTCCTCTACTGATGATGCAACCCAGTTAGAGTAAAGATTGATTTCCTAAATGACTCACTATGGAAAGATTGGATGTAATTTATTTTAGCAGACAGACAAAACATGGCACTGAAGTGTCCTCTTTTGTAAGAGAATGTACTCACTCACTCGCTATGTTCACTAAGCATATAAATTGTCCCATCTAGTGGTGAAATAGGAAACTGGGAAACTCCGGTCTGAGATAGTCTAGTGAAAATGTGTTTTTCTTATTTTCTAAAATACATTAATTTCTGCAAATCAATGCAAATGCTTTGTTTAAAGAGGCCACACACCAGCGATTGTAAATAACGTTTGCCTAAATGAACTGGTGTGTCAGTTTCTTTAGTCAGAAACACCTTGAAGATTATTACATAAAAGCATTTTGTGTTCAGATATTCCACACCATCCAATATACTGTAACATCTAACATTTATTGTGCTATATAATATCACCCAAGAAACCTTTGACAGATTTATATTATCAGCATGCTGAGTCACCTCTGGCTGCACACCCTGACACTTTCATGCCTCAGGAGTTGTGTCTGTGTCCTCCAAGTCTCATAACTTATTCAGGTTCATTTCATTCAAGTCATTATAACAACCTTGTGATACACCGGGTCAGATTTTTCACCAGTACATTTATATATATATTGCATAGAAATACGCTGAAGAGTGTATTGACTGACATCACAGATGTGGTCGGACAATATGTCTCACAGTCCTGGCACTGCAGAATTCACTGCAGAGCTGCTTAAAAAGATACATGAGGTGTAGTGTTTTCTACCATCTGTTTCTCATTGTCATAGTTTTTATCTTTTATAGTAATTCCTCTTAGGTTGAATATTTCATGTTTCGGTGAAAACAGATCAGCGCCAGTAATCCAGATGTTGGCTTCCCATGCTGTTATGCAATCATTTCGATCCAGGTTTCAGGGAAGAGACTGTGTCATGAAAAGGAGAAACAGGTAAGTAAAAATTCTGAATGAATAATGTGGAGGTTATTTGTGATGTGCTTTCATCATTAACAAATACATGTGAAAGCCCTTGAAAATACACATCCTATGTAAGTTAATAGAGTGTAAATTGTAGCTTTACATGAAGGTCATGGGAAATGTTCCTGAGAAAATCACCTGTGTGATTTGTCAGCGACCCAACTGTACTGACCCTTGTTTTCATTGGTCCATCTTCATCCTCTGGAGGCCACAACAAACCAATGGGAGTATGTGTTCTAACATTCAGATTGGATGTTGCCTGTGGTGGAGAGTATAAAAGAGAGTGTGTGCCCTCCTGTCCCTCAGCAGAAGCATCAATCAACATGATCCCCATCGTGCTGGCCTCAGTGATCATTGCTAGCGGTAAGAACATCTGGCATTCTCTAATTCTGTCTCTAATTGTTTGTGTGTTCGCAAGTTTTTGAGAATGTGCGCTCACTTGGATAGTACCACATCAGGAGTTAGGACCATTGTTTCCTAATAAGAAAAATGATGCAGTTTGTGTCTAATGTGGAAATTCTAAAGTAATTTCAGCGTCCATCACACTCATGGATGTCTCCTCCTCATTCAGCCCTTGGGTGTGGCAAACCGCCCATTGAGCCCCTGAATTCCCGCGTAGTCAACGGAGTAGATGCCAGACCCCACAGCTGGCCCTGGCAGGTATGCTAATGTACACATCTGTCAATACTTTTATACTTACTGACAAACCTTATTGTTCCAGTGGCTGATTATAATACACCAGGCCCAGTAGCTTTTCAAAATTCTGTAATTAAATAGAAATTGATGTTGTCCTTTTCTTCTCCAGATTTCTCTGCAGTACGATAGGGATGGTGAGTGGAGGCACACATGTGGGGGATCTCTGATTGCTGCCAACTGGGTCATGACTGCTGCTCACTGCATCAAGTACGAGCGAACATTAACACACAATCACAAAAACAAATCCACCAGAACACAGGTGTAGAAATCACATACACATCGCTCTCTTGTTGACTGTTCTGTATTTATTCTACACGTTTACACTAAACTCTTTACACTAGCCAAGACGACGATGACATAAGTCAAATCATACCCACAAAAGCACACTCAAAATTATCTGAACTGCTCCCAAGTTCAAATCCTCCTCTTTCATCCATTTAAACTCATTAGATTGTTAAACTATGCACCAGATCTTCAGCCTGGTTTAATTTGAATGGTCTATTTTTGTTTGTTTGTTTTTTGTGTAGCTCAGAACGCTCCTACAGGGTGTTTGTGGGCAAATACAACCTGGTTGAAGAAGAAGCAGGTTCCAAGGCCATCCTGCCTGAGAAGATTATTGTCCATGAGAAATGGAACCCCATCTTTGTGGCCCTCGGGTAAGACAAGCACCACCTTCCAATAGAAAGATCAAACCGAGTCACACACGGCGACATACAGTAGATCATAATCTCATCGGTTCCAAAAATGGACTGATTTCATTTTGGACCAGCTCATGCCTTCGACAAAGGTTCTCTATCTTCATTAAACCCCAGATTTGTTTCAGACAACATCAGCAGGAGTGGAACGTTTTTGAGCATACTGCTGCAAACTTTTTCCAAAGTGGAAATTGAAAGTTAAGATTTGGAGTTGAGTTCATTTATTAGTATGTAGACATCATAAGAGAGAAATGATGCAAAACGTACTCTGGAGAGGCTGTCAGTAAGACCAGCTGCCTCAGTTTCTCTCTTTGTGTATTGCAGTAATGACATTGCCCTGATCAAACTCTCAGAGTCTGTGACTCTGAGCAACCAGGTGCAGTTGGCATGTATTCCTCCTGCTGGCACCGTGCTGACGAACCTCTACCCCTGCTACATCACTGGATGGGGCAGATTGTACAGTAAGACACTGTTTTTGGAGAGCTGTTGTATTTATTTTTCAGTTTAGCATCTCTGAAACGTCTTCATGTTACTGTCCTTTAGTACTATAAACAAATGTCCAAGCATGAGGTTTGAAGTCAAAACCAGATGTGAGTGCGAGTATGATTTCTTTTACCCAGGGAAACTCCAAAGTTGGCATAAAAATCACATGCATGAGATTTTAGGTCAAACTTTTCGGGGGGCAGGGTTACTACTAAATTGAAATTTTGGGTTTGAGTGTAAATTTGATGCTTGGGGAAATGCTGTAAATCAGATTTGACAGACTGCTAGTTTATGTGGATGATAGTAATAGACTCTGCCTGTGTGTTTTAGCCGGAGGCCCCATAGCTGATAAGCTGCAGCAGGCTTTGATGCCTGTGGCTGACCATGCCACCTGCTCCCAGCCTGACTGGTGGGGTATTGCTGTCAGGACCACCATGGTGTGTGCTGGTGGTGATGGAATCGTGGCTGGATGCAACGTACGTCTACATTCTGTGTGTTTAAGTGCATGAGTGAAGAGGAATAGTGTTTAGAAATATTTCCTTTTTTAAATCTCCATTATTGTAGTTACATTAGAAGTCTTAATTATTCTGCTTTGCTATTAATGTCCTTAAAACATGTTCAGAAGGGAAGCTTATGGGAAAATGTATGTGTTCAGGAGAAGATTTCTGTTTCTTGTGTCCCTGTTACATTTTGCAAAACAATGATTGTGATTCTCATCCTTGCATTGGCCAGTAGCTCCAAAACATGAATAAAACATAAGACTTCCCCCTCTCATCTTGTGACAAGGGCGACTCTGGTGGCCCTCTGAACTGTAAGAACACACAGGGCATCTGGGAGGTCCATGGCATCGCAAGCTTTGTGTCTGGCCTTGGCTGCAACTATGAGAAGAAACCCACCGTCTTCACTCGTGTCTCTGCTTTCAATGACTGGATCAACCAGGTAATGTAGACACAAACACACACACACACATACGCAAATCCTGTTTTGAAGGAGTATCTCCAGGTGGCTTAAGTCTTATTGTTTGTTTCATTTTTTAAATATGTTGAAATGTTTGTCTTTTCAGGTTATGGTAAACAACTGAAGAAGATGATGTGACAATAAAAACAAAAGACCCAGCATTGTGTTTTCTTGTGTGTGCCATGTTTTTTTTTTTTTATTTAGCAAACCCACAAGATTACAGCAAACACATCACAATACAATAAACTCACACTCACAGAAACAGTAAATTATTTCTGGGCCTTATTTAGCTACATTACTGTAACTGTCCTTGAATTTTTCCTTGAAATGGAAACACTGTCAACAAGTGTCCAGCAGGTGTCCTCATACACTCATAAGGAGTTGGTTCTGACATCTTTTCAAAGCAATTAATTGATACCATTGAGCAATGTTTGTGACTGCACATCACCAACAACACACGCTGAAAATAATACACAAAAACAAGTGGGTCATTCACACAAATAACACCAACAGCATATTGAACGACTAGAGCGAATATTGTGTGTACCGTTGTGAAATAGCCCCTTCATGTAAAATATGAATTTAATATCCTTTCTTGAAAATGACCTGGTTTGTCTCTCTGTCCTCTCAACGGGAGGATTTTATGAAATCCATAATACTCATCTGGGGGAGTCTATGTCCCCATGATAACAGCAGCAGAAAATGAGGAAAGATAGAATGGCAAAGCAAAGAAATGAAATTGTCTCGCACTTCTTTTTTTACTCTCATCTCATCTTTCTTCCTTCTCTGTGACACATTTGCGAGATTCCAGTGCAGACACGATACACTTCGACAGGGTAATGGAAATGTATGAGTGTCGTCACTGAGAGGCAGTGATCAAAAACAATGCATTCTGCAAGAGCAGGTAATAATGACAGTGTGTGGGCCAGCATGCACGTGGCTATATATTATATCTTTGTGTATAAAAAGCAGACAGAAGGAGATGCACAGGGACACAGGGAGTGTTACCTTGTGCACATGACTCTCTTAGGTTATATTTCAGTGCATTTGTGTCATATGATGAACCACACTTGCGAACCAGTTTGACAGCTAGCCCATGTAGACACAGGTGCTGCTCTCTGACTAGGTCAGTATAATGTTGTCATAAAGGCTCCACAAGAATTATCTACTTTGAACTAGACCCTTAATATAACCTAGACAGTGCATAGTGCAATATAGTGTAAGACTGAAATAATATTGAATAATCCTGAATAGTTTTAATATCGAATGCAGTAATTTCTGAAACTGACAAGATAACTTGGTTCAAACATTAATTTATTCAACTGATGTGTCCTTTCTACCTGGTTCTGAAAGCATTATATTAAGCAATAATGCAATAGCTTGTATAAGATAAGACAATAAGATGAATGCTATAGAGCTGTAACAAAAAATGTTTAATATACTATATTAGTAATTTAAAGTAGCATTTCAAAGTTAGTTAAAGTTTTGTTTCATTCTGTGCTGCATTTAATTGCATTCATTAAGTTACTACATCATCTGGCAAGTTATCACATTATCAGTCACTGCATTCATAATTAATTCATATATTTCAGCACTAGAAATATTGCTAACGTGAGATGCAGTGTGAGCAGCACCTCAATTTAACTTCTCCTCTCTGAGTTTGATGTTCTGCAGAACTTCTGTCTCAAGTCAGTGATGAAGGTGAAGAAGGTTAGTGAAGAAGACTGTTTGTTATTCGCTGCAGCTCTGTTTGATTTTAGCCGGTTTGGGAACAGTTCCTACAATGTTCATTAGCTTTGTGCTATTTCTTCTTCTTTTATTTTGAATCATGACTTGACAAAGACTAAACAGCTCTGTTAGTGTACTTTACTTAAAATAGTTACAGTGAGATCCTCATAGAGGAGCGAGAGGAAACGCCCATGATGGGGTGTTCTGGCAGGGTCTTAACATAAGTAGTGCAGTAGTAACACAGGGTGACGGAGAGGGATGAGTGCTGAGCGCTCACACTGAAAGAAGCATCCCTGCTATGTCAGCAGACTGGGATCTAGAGGGGACTCTGACAGTGCGGTGCTCACCGCTCATGCGTGCTCTGGAGTTATAAATGCCTGAAGACAAACACATGGACACTGGGAAACAGGGAGATTAATTATGTAGGCTGTTGTTTTAAATATTGAATGCAAGTGTAAAATAAGCGGAAATGTCACCCTATCTTCTTCAAAGTAGTATAAGGTTGCTGTGGTTTTCTCCTATAAGGACAACTCAGTATTTAATTATTCTCACGTCCACAGAAAACCAGTCAGCTATGACTAGTTGTGGGTCAGTAACCAAGTCAGTGGTTAGGGGGAGAGGAAGGTGATTCTCCCACTCATACTGAGTTTGTGGCCATGTAGATGCTGTTCTCAAATGGACTGAAAAGGTTAAAGACAGACTGTATCTTTCTCTTTATTTACTGTGGTTTGAAGGAGCCCGTGTATTCAGCATGTTTATGCGTGAACTTCATTTACTGACCATTCACTTCATCAATTGCCATCTATATTTTTGGTTAATGTAGTTATATGAATTTCGAGCACCCCTCTGTTCATTATCTTGTGTCATCTGGTCACTTTCAAATAAATTAATGCAAGAGGTTTAATCATAAAATATGAGTGGGGAGGCATTTATTTTAGATGCTGACCTGTGTGTAATTTTAATTAGTTTTTAAGTAGTTTTATGTCGCGGCTGTGGTGAAGCTCACACAAGCATGAGAGGGATGAATGGATTTACTAGACTTTATTGTGCCATGTAATATTGTCCAAGCAGCCTTTGGCAGATTTATACCATCTGCCTCTGGTTATCACCTCTGGTCTGCACAGTTCATGCTTAAGTAGATGCGTCTGTGTCCTCCAACTCTCATAACTTATTCAAGTTGTGTTCATTCACGTCTTTATAACAGCTTCAACAGCTTCCACAAAAACAGACGAAACCACAACTTTTGCTGAAATAACTCAACAGTAACTTAACAATGACAGTGTTGCGTTAATGTTAGAAGATCAGTGTATAGTGTACTCAGAAAACACACTTGTGTGATTTGTCAGCCACCCAATTTTATCAACCGTTTTTGTCACAAGTCCATCTTCATCCTCTGGGGGACACAACAAACATTCAGAGCGGATGTAGCCTGTGGTGGAGATCAATCAATCAACATGATCCCCATCGTGCTGGCCACAGTGATCATTGCTAGCGGTAAGAACATCTGGCATTCTCTAATTCTGTCTCTAATTTTTTGTGTGTCTTTGCAAGTGTGTGAGTGCGAGTGTGTGTGTGTGCTTGGATAGTACCACATCAGGAGTTAGGGCAATTGTTTACTGAAAAGAAAAATTATGCAGTTTGTGCCTGATTTGGAAATTAAAACTACTTTTGGTGGTGCACTACTCTCCTGCTCCTATATCCATCACACTCATGGATGTCTTTTCCTCATTCAGCCATTGTGTGCAGCATAGCACCCACTGAGCCCCTGACTTCCCGCGTGGTCAGCGGAGTAAATGCCAAACCCCACAGCTGGCCATGACAGGAATTGGTCTAGTAGCTGATTATAATATACCTGATCCAGTAGCTATTGAAATTTCTGTAATGAAATTAATGTTTTTAAATGAAGTCAGCAGATTATGCTATTATCTAGCTACGGTTACAACATGTTTTTTTTATTTTATCCCTTAAACAATTCATTGTCGCCTTACAGTTACTGACAAACCTTGTTGTTCCAGTAGCTGATCATAATACACCAGGCCCAGTAGCTTTTCAAAATTCTGTAATTAAATAGAAATTGATGTTGTCCTTTTCATCTCCAGATTTCTCTGCAGTACGATAGGGATGGTGAGTGGAGGCACACATGTGGGGGATCTCTGATTGCTGCCAACTGGGTCATGACTGCTGCTCACTGCATCAAGTACGAGCGGCAGAGGAACATTAACACACAATCACAAAAACAAATCCACCAGAACACAGGTGTAGAAATCACATACACATAGATCTCTTGTTGACGGTTCTGTATTTATTTTACACCAGACAACTTGCCTCATTTGGAACCTAAACTCTTCTTAACCCTATTAAAGATGACGATAGAGGAAGTCATGAAAGTCAAGTTCAAAGGTTTAAAACCCACACCAAAAGAAAACACACATAAGAAGGTAACTACCTTAAAGAAGGTAGTTAATCAGAAGAGCATAGCTCCATGGTACAACTCACAAATCCGTAGCTTAAGGCAGACATCACGAA
>JAUYWH010000027.1:8779988-8801316 GCA_034779795.1 Ctenopoma multispine | reverse complement strand
CTGTAAAGTGCCCTGAGATGACCTGTGTTGTGAATTGGCGCTATATAAATAAAGTTGAATTGAATTGAATTGAATAAGGTTAACTAAACTGCTGCTGAGTTTAAATCCTCAACTTTCCACTATAACTAGCTGTCAATTTAAGTTAATCAAGTCCTTCAACTCCCAAATCGATGTGGTTTGTTATGAGTCTGCTCTCTCTGCAGCTCCACACTCTCCCACAGGGTGTTTGTGGACACAACCTGGTTGAGGAAAAAGCTGTTCCAAGGTCATCCTGTCGGAGAAGATTATTGTTCATGAGAAATGGAACAACTTTTTTTTTTTTTACCTTTGGTAAGATAAGCACCAGCTTTTAGTAGAAAGATCAAGCTGAGACTTGTGCTGTGACATATAGTAGATCATAATCTCATCTGTTCTGCATTGAAGTGAAGTGGACTGAGGCTTCAATTTAATTTATTTATTTCAACTTAGCTCAAGACAATGACACAAGTTCAAGTCAGACTAAATCAATAACAGTGGACCTTTTTTAAGCATACTTCATACTTTCTTTTTTTCAAAATGAACAGCTGTTGAGTTGTGTTGCTGTGTTTTAGGACGTTTGACTGAATCAGGACTGAATCTGATTCAAGAATCAGGTTTTTCCAGGGAAACCTCCAAAGTTGGCATGAAAATCGCCTGCATACTTATTGAAAATTGAAAATTTGACTGTAAATTTGATGCTTGGGGAAATGCCGTAAATCAGATTTGACAGAACATTGGTCTATGAGGATGCTGGTAATAGACTCTGTATGTGTGTTTTAGCCGGAGGCCCCATAGCTGATAAGCTGCATCAGGCTTAGATGCCTGTGGCTGACCAGGCCACCTCCTCCCAGCCTGACCAGTGGGGCTTTATTGTCAACATCACAGTGGTGTGTACTGGTGGGGATGGAATCGTGGCTGGATGCAATGTACGTTTACATTCTGTGTGTGTTTATGTGCAAGAGCAAAGAGAACATTACTTTCAGATATGTGCTTTCAGATATTTCCTTGTTTAAATCTCTATTATTATACTTACGTTGTAAAAGTTGTACTTTCTGCTTTGCCAATAATGTCTTATAAAGTGTTCAAGGAAGCAGAGGGAACTTTTTTTTTCATTAAATGCATGTTTTGTTTCTTGTGTCCCTGTTACATTTGGCAAAACAATGATTCTGATTGTGATTCTCATTCTTGAATTGACCAGTAGCTCCAAAACATGAATAAAACATAAGACTTGCCTCTCTCATCTTGTGACAAGGGCGACTGGTGGCCATCTGAACTGTAACAACACACAGGGCATCTGGGAGGTCGATGGCATCGCAAGCTTTGTGTCTGGCTGCAACTATACGAAAAAACCCACCATGTTAATTAATATAGACACAAACACACATATACAATAAATTAACATGCAGATGAACAGTAAATGATTTATGGGCCTTATTTAGCTACGTTACTGTATTTATTGAAATGGAAACATAGTCAACAAATGTCCAGCAGGTGTCCTCATACACTCATGATAAGGAACTGGTTCTGACATCTTTCCAAAGAAGGATACTTGAATGACCAAACTTTATGCCTGCACGAGACCAACAACACAAAACAAGCAGATGACTGAGACAAATAACACCAAGTAGTATGTCTGTCACCAAGTATCAACCTGTGATCAGTGATAACTTGTCCATCTAAGCTAAGTGGATCCATAAGCATCACCTGTCTACTTTGAACCTCATCTATAAAAATAACCTAGTAGATCAGTACAAAGTATAATGTAACAACTAATATTGAATAATTTAATACTGAATGTATTCATTTATGAAATTTTAATTACATTTTATTCCAGTGCCTTGTCATGACATAACAATTAGAGTCAAGTAGCATGACATCTTCTGCCTGGTTCTGAAATCATTGTACTGCATTAGAAATAAGACAAATACATAAACTAAAGCTGATAGAAGTATAATAAAAATGCCAAATACAATATTAACCCTTCTGAAGCAGCATTTAAATTTCAGTCCGCTCTCATTTTATGTTGCATTTAATGACTTCTGGTACACATTGTTAACATATGTACCAGTGTGGGCTGCACTTTGATTAAACTGTGTCCTCCTAGTCTGTTGCCCTATAAAACTTTCAGTCAGTGTTAAGGGTGAAAGTGGGGCCCTCAAAGGAAGGCTTTGTCTCTGTCTGAGCTCCGTGGGTCAGGGCACCCCCACTCAAATCACACATTCATAATGAGGGAGACAGACTGAGCTGAGCAGACTCCCACAAGGACACCCTGCTGTTGTGCTGAATACCAATGAAGAAAAGAGGAGGCAACAAGTTTGAAGTTTGTGCAGCTGCTGTTCAGGTTCAGTTTTGTGCAAAAAGATGGAAAAAGTTACTTGCTTTTGTGCCAAATTATGTTTGCAGAGGGTGGACAACTGCATTTAAATCAAGTTTTATATATGCACCTTTCTTATGATGATGATGATGATTTCGTTTATTAAGGGAAAACGTGGTCCAAAGCTTCCTGGCCCTGTCTGAAAAAGTAATTACTTTCCCTTGATAAATTATGAATTAACTG
Source organism: Ctenopoma multispine (assembly GCA_034779795.1). Taxonomy (NCBI): domain Eukaryota; kingdom Metazoa; phylum Chordata; class Actinopteri; order Anabantiformes; family Anabantidae; genus Ctenopoma; species Ctenopoma multispine. The sequence goes on along the minus strand of JAUYWH010000027.1, from coordinate 8,798,741 downwards.
TGATTAACAGCATGTTTTTTAAAGCTGAGTTCAGTTTCACTTGCCACACCCAGGCGTGATTACTGCTAAATCTAGCTTGTTGAATCAAGAAAAGAAATCAGAAAGCGAGTCATGCTCAAATAGTTATACATCATGCCATGATTCAAGGAGATTCAAGAACAGACCTTAAAACACATTCTTATCTGTTGGGTGTTACACTATGTAACTTAATAACAACTTATGAAATATCATTTTGTATTATTTTTATATTACTTGTTGTACATTTCACTTTTTAAATATGTATTTTAATATTGTCTATCTCCAAACTGTAATATTTTAGTGTTGTTATTTATGCTGTTAATGTTCCAACTAGTCCTATAGTTGTACATCTCGGACCGGACCGTGGGATCTTCACAGAGGTATGAGAGGAAAAGCCCTAGATGGGACAATCCATCCCTCTCAGAGTGGGGGTGATGAGCGGCCACACCGTCGCCTGCCGGTGTGCTGGGAACTGGCGGGGACTCCGTCAGCTTGACTTCAGCTTTACTTCATTGTGCCGTATTGTCAGACGGTCGATCAGAGTTTGGAGAACTCCTCCGAGGCAAAAGTTCCCGTTTCGCCAGCTCGGTGGTTTTGCGGAGTGTATCTCAACTTGCGCCGTGTCCGAGGAGAGGAAACAAAAGCAACAAACGCTGAGAGGCTGGACACCAGAGGGAAGAATTAGGTAGGCTGTTGTTACGAGACGAGAAGAAGCGAATGGATGTAGGTAAGTGCACCCTGTCATGTGTAGGCATCATTTCTAGGTGCGAAAGTAGTTCGGTGTGGTGCATTATGAGATATATTTTATAACTCGCATAGATTTATAACATAAGACTTTATTGTATTCATCACCATCTAACAGTGATTCCTGGTTTTTGATACATATTTGTGCCATTCTGTGTAATTCCCTACACTATTCAATACAATATAAGTTTACCGGTTCCCCCCCTATAACGACAGCGCAGTTGTTGGAAGTTGTGTCAGCCATTCACGTTGTGACCATGCAGCTGATGTCCTCACATGGTCTGGAGAGGAAGGAATGCGGTTCAGTCAAATGAGATGGCTTATACCGGTAATACCCTGCCAGGTGATGCATTATGCACAATCTCCTGCTCTCCATGTGGTCAGTGTGCAGGCAGAGTGTTTGTGCCGAACCCGCTACTGTAAGCAAGCCTTCTTTTGTGCATGTAATATTTGCATGAATTTACATAAGCATAAAAAAACATTTATGGCAAAAGTCAGGAATTTCTTGTTGCATGGCTCTTTAGAGTTTAAGTGCAACTATTTCCTGCCACTGAGCTCTGAGTGATTGTGGCATTGTTTAGTTATCTTTGTATTGATTGTGGGTCCGGGGAGTTTGTGTATATGTGTTATTGCATGTGTTAATGTGCTGGGTCATTCGTGCTCCTCAGATCTTTGACATCATTTGACGTCATTTAAACTTTAAATTCACCTGTCAATAGCAGTGATACGTTAAATTTGCCAAATTCCAAAGGCACAAATAAATATTTTGCAACCCTGCTTGTGCAGTTGTGCTTATTTCCAATTTTTATTCTACTTTATTGGCTTTGACTTTTGAGTAGATTTGTTTTTCTTCAGTGTGTCAAACAGCGGCATCTCGAGTTTGGAGGCAATGTATTTATGCTGCAAAAGAAAAGAATAAATTATTCTTATAATAATTAAGACATGAAGTACAATCATCTTAATGAAGTATGAGTTATGAAAATGTGTTCTAATGGGTGATAATGAATTAGTCTGAGATGAGTTCTTTGTTATATGCACCATCGATTGTCTGAAATCAATCTAAGCACACAAACAGTTCCAATAGATTGCTCACACTCACACAGCTCTTTCTGTCTCTCTAGCACAAATGCACACAAGCAGACTTTTCCATATCACATATCTCTGTCATCTGCTAGCTTCCACATTCCTCACTTTTGCTCTAATTGAAATTGCAAACTGGATTTAGTGCGACCTGACTTCCGCTAAAATGTTCCCCAGGATGTTTTGGAAATATTCTGCACAACTGTGAGGGCTCTGTTATTGACAATAATCCAAACTAGTGATTACGGGGGTAATTTTCCCCACAGTGATGCCACCAACATCCAGAGAGGATCCCATCTGGTACAAACATGGTTCAGCTTTGTGCATTGGAGAGCAGATCAAATGCATCACTGCCACCTACTCTGACTCAGAGCTATCCATCTTTATTTGGCTTTGTCATAAAATGCCTATAAAGGGAAGGATAACTTTGAAATGAGTTCTCAGCAGCAGGCTTGGACTGTTACAATATTGCCCTTAGTTGGAGAGAAGGAAATATGTGGTCTCATTAGAAATGCATTAGAGGGTAGGGAGGTATCAAGCAGACGAGCTCAAGATTATGTCTGTTAAACTCTGAGAGGGAAATGTTCATGCTCTCCATCTTGTTAAGTTGACGGAAAGGCAACATTTCTCTCTTCCTCACACATATACATATACCAGTACCCCTCAGTGACCCATTTAATATCAGCCACAAAACTGGCAACTATAATCCCACATGTTCCTCCTGAAAACACATCACTACTAAGACTTGAAAAAAGCTTGAATATGTGCTTACTGGCACATTCTTTATCTGTTTAATGACCTCATCACTTTCTGCCCATATAAAGGAAACAGGAATGAAAAAAGAAACTGCAGCCTGAAGGCAGTTTCTTGTGCTGTAGTATTCTGTTATCATTCACAGATGATTAGACAGAAAAGAGCCTTTAAAACCCCTTTTAATGCTTTGAAGTAGTTTATGGCTTGTCAAAAAGAATACGACCTACTCATGCAGGTATAGGTTGTTCTACACAGACCGACAGTATCAGCACAGATAAAACCATCATGGCCTAGTGACTGGGTTGTCAGAGGGAAAGTGATTTTGTGCCTGGAAATTCAGTAAGTGACATATTTTCTTTTCTTTAAAGTTGCAGACATTTGACTGCCATCTGAAGTCTGATGTGACCTTGCTGCAGTCAACCATGGAGCATGATCTGAGGACGGGTCTGTCTGTGTGGGCCATTATGGCCATTGTTTGTAACTCTCTGGTGGGCATCCTTATCCTCATCCTCTTTGTCATCCTCTACAAGGCGTGCAAGGTGCCTTCACACCAAGAGAAAGTGCCGGTTTTCACAGCGGATCCAGAGAAGAAGAAGAATCCAGAGCAGCAGAATCCAGAGCAGAAGTACCTGTTGAACGTGAAATGTTCATGACTTGAAGACACAGACATGAGATAAAAATACAATTCAACTCTGTGAGTCTGCTGGAGGTCAGATTTTGCAGAGTGTTTTAAGACCAAGTCAACACTGAAATTCGAGCGATTCTCCATTTCTCTCTTCAACAACAACATTATTTTCCTTTGGTGTCTCCTTTTATCTTACAAACTGTTCACATCGCTCCACCATCAGCTCTCAGCTCATCTGTGCTATTCAGTGGAGCTCAGAAAAAAGCTAACTGCATTACGAGCTGTGGCAAGACCAACAACAACAAGCGGGCTCAATCCTCTTATCTCTGCTGTGTGCCACTGAGACTGTCCATCTGTCTGTTTACTTTGCTGAACACAGATCTTCTCCTCTACTCCATTTGTTTTCATCTCTCTGTATGAGGCAACTGAGGATGTGGAGGAGAAAGAGCAAAAACACAATGGATAGAAGAGTTTGGGGCAACACGGTTGGATTGACACAATAACATGTTACAGAAGGAAAAAATGTAGTCTTATGCTTCGTTTTTTCGCGCTGGAGCACTGATGATGTCAGCAAACAGGCTGAAGGAAGTGTGTGAGTCAAGATGGAAATAAAGCGCAGATCCTCAGTGAAGATGATAAAGGGGATGTAGTTTGACAGTTCCTTGTTTGACATACAGCTTCCACCGATCCACTGAACTCTCACAGGATTAAAAGTAACAGTAACAATGTTACACGTGTTACCCAGTGTTTAATTTCATGAGCTATTCTGAAGACAAACTGCCTGAATCTTCACTGTCTGACATTAAAGATTAAATATTTGTATTTCCGTAGCAAATGTACTGCAGCTATTAACTGTGTGATATCGAGATTGTCTTAAAACTAGAAGAGAGGTGAGAGACTGAGACTGCATAGTTTTTTTTTTGACTATGTTTTTGTATGGAAGAGCTTTAGAAATGTTTCTTACTTTTTAAATCTCAGCTCAGGTATTAGTTAACTTGTTCTTAGTTCAATAAATTATGAACATATTGATGTTGTTTTCTTTGCAGCACTTTCTGTACTGCTTCATTAATTAATATTTAATTTTTTTAAATTTTGTAATGTTGATCATAAAACTTTCTAAAACGTTGAGTCATTTATTAGATTAGTTTTTTCAAAATAAAATAGATTAATGAAAAGTTTGAGACTTTACTAATAATTTATGTCAAACGTTCGCAAACATGAAAATTGCTGTTTTTATCCCTTTTATCATATTAGTGAAAAGTGATTAGTGATCATTGTATAACAATAATAATTAAAATGACAAAATGTCACAAATGCCTGTAAATTATTACTCTAAGCATAGAACGTGCTGATAATGTTTATTATAGTTCACCACTTTTTAAAGGAAGGGGTTTTAGTGTTTAAGTACAATCAGTGGAATCATCACAAATCTTTTGAGATGAGTGTAATCTTGTTTATTTACAATTAAGATGAGTCAGCTACATGTCCACTGTGTGTCTGACTCAAAATCTTTTTGGCTGTCTTCCTCTTTTTGTTTTTACTCCTTTATCATGCCAGACTCATGCAAACTGGCCAGCACACATCCAATGATCTACTCCACAGTGAGCTGTTTGAACGTGAAGGTCAGTGCATTCTGACTCACACAGTTTATGAACCACTGCACTAATCTTCCTCATTTTCCAGATCCTTCTATTAAAGACAGCTAAAGGAGTTCATTGATTGATCCTGTTAAAAACCGATGAAAGAAAACATAGAAAAAGGCCTATCCATATCCTAGCCATCCATCTGTTCTTGTACCCATCACACTTCTACTAATCCCTCCATCTCAGGAAAAAGTTGTATAGTTTGGATGGTGTTTACTGTCACTTTATCCAGTTAGGATTACACACGGCTACTGAACTCCGCGTCAGTCACTCTATCCCTCTATTTCGGGGAATCCATTACACAGCAGCAAACCAATTTCCTGGGTCCTCCAAAGCTAGTTGAGATGGAAGAGGGTCATTGAACTCAACATGATGTTATATAATGATCAGGACAAATATTACAGACAGAGAGATTACTAATAAACATGTGAAGGGTCAGTAATCCGCAGTTCCATCTGCACTGCTGGAGGGGTTGCATAACCCACATCAGCCCAGACTGAGTCATGGGCTGTGTTCATGTCTGTGTGTGCGTGTGTGGCGTACTAAAAGATCAAATGTTAATCTATGTTTCGGACTCTACATGCATTAAAATGCGTGGGACTTAAATATAAAAATAAATAAAAAAATCTTATGCAATGCATAATTTAATTTAACAACGCATATAAAGCATTTCAAGGGTGTCTGAAACACAGAGAGCTAGAAAATTAATGGTTTAAATAAAAATTCATACAGTACAGTGCTGCACTGTGCATATATCTTTGCTTAAGAGCAATGCAAAAAGGCACACAGACGGGCTATGTGTGTATATTTTTGCTTTACTTGTCTATGAATAATTAATGGCAAAATTGTAATCACACTTAATCAGGTCTTCATACCAGGACCCCCATAGATTCTCTAACACACATCAAGTTGGCACACACACAGATACAGTCATTTTAATTGGTTTTAAGAAAAGCTCAGTTCTGATAACAGGTCATTATAATTGAGTATAATTTAGTTAGTATGAGTTTTTAGTCTAATTAAATGAAATAGTGATGGTGGTAGGAAAAGCACCAACACACATGACACATCAGGAAAAACAAATAATATTGTGTGATATTTAGATGAACCGACAGTGGGAATATGTTTTTATTTTTTTACTACAAAAGACCAGTGTCTGACAGGGCTTCAACTCCAGAAGTGCTGGTTCAGTTATACCTGGTATGTGCACATGACCAGAGGTATGGACCTCAAACTGTGTGCATTTCACAGATTGAAACACTACAACCTGTCCACATCTCATTGCCATTCATTACAGTAGTGGTCGCCTCTGTTGTTTTGTAGAGTTAGACTGCCACCTACTGGTTCTCCCTTTAACATGTGCCTCCTCAAGCTGTAACGATATCAGCAAAACCCAGCGCTGGCTGCAGCTCACTGCCGTCAGGACCCTTCTCTATTATTGTGCAGCAGAGCACGCTAATGCTGCTCTCTGCTGGTATTTTCAGGGAGGGACAATGTGCAGTCAGACATGTCAGTGACTTTCTGTGAGATGGAGCCACGTTGCTGATATTCTTCTGGGCTGCCGTCATTAGCCTGAAGTTATGTTATTTTTTACAGAATTATTATTTTTAATTAAATGTGCTCTATGATACACTTTTGATTGTCAGAGTATGTGTTTGTGGTAGGGGTTAGCTGTTACCTGGGGATGAAAGCCTACAGGGGCATAAAGACAATGGATAGAATCAGTGACAGACTCAAGCTGTAGGGAGAAATAACACATGCTGTATATGATTTTGTACCAGTTATTTAATTTTTAATTAAAACTCCACAATGGAGGTGACTCCTAAGAAAGGAGTGTCTTGATTATTCAGTGGTGGTTTCAACTAGAGTTAAGCTAAACGATATTAGTTCATATCAACTGCCAGAATAGATATTTGTAAATACAATAATGTAATAATCAATCCTCTGATCATTCTGACTTCCTCCACATTCATTTGACTTGAGACATATCTGTTAATAAAACAAAATAAAGAAATAAAACAAACTAATACTGTCAAACAGACATAACTCAGTGTTGGGGGGACCGCATTTGGTATCTTCAAAAGGCCCCCGTTGAGTCCCCGGACCCTAGCTTGGGATACCCCACCCGGAAGTGGGTGGTGGAGTCACCGTCACCCAACTGGTCACACCACCGTCGTTGTACTGCCTGCTGGGATGAAGCTCGCCACCGGAGAACTACAGAGATTGTTACAAATCTGAGATCACACACGCAGTCTCGGCGGTAACTCGTCGAAACAACCCGTTGCCAATATTTAGTTTCCTTTGGGAGGAAGGAGGAAAGAGGCGCGTTGCCAATATGATGGAAGAAATAGATAGATTTCAAGTGCCGAGTGCGGTGCAAGAGGCGGAGATGCAGGCAGAGATGCAGCCGCTGGTAAGTCTCGTAGGCTGTTATCTGCTGGAAATGATCAGTCAGTATTTGTGATGTTGTTTTCTTTTTTTATTATTATACTCGAGGATGATTTGTGTGTAAGGCCCTGCCATTCATAATGTTATGATTTTGGATTCCCGACGAATCCATCAGCTGTTATGCGTAATATTAGCAGATAGATGGATCGTTTCCCTTTAAGTTTATTTCACTTCTATCCATCAGTAGCTTAATTGTGACAATGTAATACATCAGATGAGGAGTGATGTGCTGGTTTACTGGCGTTTTGTTCCTCTGTGTAATGCAAACAGCGTCCGGTCTGCTGCGTAGTGAGCAGCATCCGTCATGTCTGGCGAAAACAAGCATCCCATCCCAACACTGATGCTACATCCTCAGCATCCGTGCAGCAAGTGTCACCTTAGCGTGATTAGTGAGCAGCTCTGACTCTCAAATATATATGCTCGTATATGGTGTTAGACCACAGTATTTTGTAAAAACAAATCTGGATAAATGATTTCGCGGTTCGCTCCGTGGCCTGTAGCGGGGCCCTGGGCTACTGCAGCCTGCAGGGCGGCCTCTGCTGCCCACGGCCGGGGCCGCTAGAGAGTCCAGTCTGGACCCTCAGTATTATGACCTGCTGTCCACCGACGTCCCCGTACCTCCATTCCTCGTGTAGCCACTGATAAATACGGTCTTTTCTTAGCTGTGCCCTGTACTAAACAGTGTTTTTAAGTCTAAACATTTTAGAGTCAATCTGTCCACATAATGTTTCATTTACTGGCATAGAGATAGAGAAGAAATCTTGTTTGCCTGTTTTATCTATTCATGAACTGTTTATTCACGTTGTCTGGGCCTAGCAGAGTCTATTCTACATTTCACAAATGCATCAATTATTTATCCATCCCTCAGCAATGCACATTCCTGCTCATCTTTCTGTTCATGCCTTTTTTTTCTTTTCTATTTTTCGTTCGTCCTTAGGACCCGGCCTCATCCACAGCCTCAGAGGCAGACTCAGACACCAGAGAAGGGGAACCTGTCACCATCAATTACAAGCCCTCGCCCCTGCAGATGAAAATAGGTGAGTTAGCCCTACAGCGTTTGTCTATGGTAATCATAAACCTGTAAAATGCCTCCTCATTGTTATGTACAGATGTACACATAGACAAGCCAGAGCTACCAGTGGACAAAGCCTGACCATGTGTACAAACTATGCAGCTGCTTTGAGGCTGTGTTATTTAATTACTATAGCAATGACATCAGATCATCAGTATCTCATCAGAGAAACAAGGCAAACTAAGAGTGGGGGACATGTTAAGCTATTACATTTTTAGCAAAGATTTGTTTTTAAAGGAAATTCATTATTTTATAAGATAATAAAAATAAAGTTCTCAGAGCAAGTATTTACACCTATGTTAAACAGAAAACATCCTTGCAGAAAAGGTTTGTAATTTTTGTTTGATAAGAGATTTATACAATATCCAGGGCAAAACATTTGACTGTCTGGCCTGTTTTATGTTTTGGAGTCTCTTGTGTTGAAAGAATACTTTTCAGCACCTTAAACAAAGTTTTCTAGAGAGGAACAACACTTGTTTCCCCTCTTAGCCAAAACCTTTCAGAGCCCAAACTATGCAAACCAAGTCATCTGCACCAGAAATGCAATAAGTGTTAATTTTTTCCCTCAAGTATCCAAATGTGCAGCACAGCATTGGTTCTTTTCATTCTTCAACCCTCCAGACTGTCAGACTATAGCGGTGGCTTCAGTTGTTCTTCACATTCTTTTTCTTATTATTATTATCATTAATCTTTTCTTTGATTGACATTTAAACACTTATGAATATCCTGTCTTTAAGATACAGGTTCTTATTATTCATTACGTTTGCTTGTTAAATTTTGCCTTTCTGACCTTGAGATGGTCAGTGAAGTACAATAGAGTAAATGTTGTATTTATATCTCTTATGATATATATGTATTAACTGGTTGTACCGTATAAATGAGACAACATTTACTATTATATTTAATGTACTGTTTTACTTTTATTCCACCATTGGCTCAGTTTGTGATGAGAATCAAACAAGATAGAAAAGGGAGGTGAGAGTGTTTGATGTCACATAGTTAATATGTTGTTTCTGAATTTATTGTATCATCTCTTTAATAAGGACAGTTTACCACTGCCTGTTGTAGTATGTATACAGCAACTGATCGGCCCTAAAGTTCAGAGAACTCCTCTCAAAGTGAAAACTGACTTCATGTAGAATGAAACGCTGTACTCGTCACAAATTATACTCATGTCTTCTTTAGTACATTTGACAACCTCAGCAGGTTCCACAGAATTTTTTTGTTTTGACTCAACCCAGTGTGATGAACCGACTGACAAATGCATATGTTACTTTGTCTGCGTCTCTCGTGCAGAGAAACAGAGAGAGCTGGCTAGAAAGGGTTCGTTGAAGAACGGCAACACTGTAGGTAGTCCAGTCAACCAGCAGCCCAAGAAAAACAATGTCATGGCCAGAACACGGTAAGAAGTGACCCATGAGTTCTCATGTGGTTACCTACATATGTCAATTTACTTATAATAATTTTAATTATTATAATTTATATATAAATAATTTAAAATGTTTTTGTGTATGTATATTTCCAACATGTTTTAACTGGCACATTTTTTCATGCCCATTTCCTTTCTCTGTCAGAGCAGTAGAGAAAATAGTTTTATTGATTCACGGCTTGTACGATATCCAAGTTAGAAATTGGACCTCTCTCATGCTTCTGTTTTTACTGTAGTCCAGCTGTGATGTTGCCTCCATGTCCGCCTTCCTTTCTTTCAACTTCGCTGCCAACCCTGTTCTTACTCACCTCTTCCTTTTTGTGATTTTCCCTCCTCCACTTCTTCCTCTGTTACACCCTCTTTCTGCTCCTTTGATCATTTCTCATTTATCCCCTCTCCCTCTGTTCCTCTTTCCCCTCCCCACAGGTTGGTAGTGCCCAATAAAGGTTATTCCTCTTTAGACCAGAGCCCAGATGAGAAGCCCTTGGTGGCCTTAGACACAGACAGGTAAACACACACACACACACACACACACACACACACACACACACACAGTTATTCACCTCTTGCCTCTCTTTTCTATCTGGAGAAGCACACAAACACAAAAAATATGCTAACTTGTGTTTTTCTGTTTCAGCGATGATGATTTTGACATGTCTAGATACTCCTCGTCGGGATACTCCTCTGCTGAGGTGAGCACGGTGGAGCAGATATCTGTGCATCTTTATCTCACATTTATGATTCACTCCCTCCCTTTATATACATCCTGCTCATCCATGTTAATTCTGTAGGTGTATGCACCACCTGCAAGTCCACAATTACACTGCAGCTGCACCTGCACACAAATATGTATGAGGCACAGAGTGGGAAATAAAAAAAATGTCATCTCTGGGTGCTGCTGCAAATCCTGTTTTCAACATTGCTACCAATATAAGCGTCGTTCACAGGAACATCATCAATTTATTCCCCAGAAGAATCCTCAGTTTCCAGCCTCTAGATCCATTTTCTGTCTTTATGACAAGTCCTGGCTTGTGAATATATTATAAGTTATATTGACACATGCACAATTGTTCAGATCCTAATGTTACCATGCTGCCAGAACTAATTAAGGCTAATACTAATGTCTCCACCACAGCAGGTTGTGAGTTGCTGTACTGCAAGTTAAAGGGAATTTACAAAGTACAGTTCAGTTTATCTTCAATGCATTAGACAGCTTATAAAAGGGTAAATGTGGGGACTTTAAATGCAGACATTGCTTTCCCTTTGCTTACAAACAAAGGAATTGTTTTGCTGAAAAAAAAAAAGTCACAGTAGGACAGCAGTCATCACATTCATGACAAAGTTCCAAGCACTGATCCTTACAGCCATCTGTGAAAGTGCTGTTAGCTCCCTTTGCCATGGTTACAACAGTAACTTTTAGTCAGTTTAAGTCACGACCACGGAAAGTCTTAATATCTACATATCGTAAACTGTGTTAATCAGATCTAGTTGAAGGAAAGATGTTTGTACATGAAAGAGTAACACAAGTAATTTAGTCCAGATGGTGAATCTCATTTCATGGAGGGTTTAGTAAATGAGGTCTTTAAAATCCAGATGAAAACAAATCGTGTATCTAAAGCATGTACCCATGATTCTACGTTCATTTTGCATTCTTCTAACCCGCTGTTTTTTTGTGGCACAAAGGAGTTAGACGTTGTTTTGAGCCAACATCCAGTTTTCAAATTACATGACATTAGAACACAAACAACTCCTCTTCTCCCGACTTTCCCCAAGTGCAAAATCAACATTTTGAAAAGTTTGAGAACTGATTTTTGAACTGAGACCTGAAGACATATTAATGGCATACCTTCACTGTAATCAGTACAGGGAGTGAAATACCACCATGTCTGATTAGTATTCAGCTTCTATTGCAGGATGATATATTTTCATCATGTCCCATTAATAAATACTCTGTACCCTGGTACTGATCCATAGTAAAGGGTCTGGAAAACACTGCTGTGAGTCATTAACTTTCTCTCTCTATCCACTGTTCTTCAAGCAAATCAATCAGGATTTGAACATCCAGCTGCTGAAAGATGGCTACCGCCTAGACGAGATCCCGGATGATGAGGATCTGGATCTGATCCCCCCCAAATCAGTCAACCCTACCTGCATGTGCTGCCAGGCCACCTCCTCCACCACCTGTCAGATACAGTAACCCTGCTCCTTTGACCTTCTGCCCCCTATCGCTTTCCACACAACATGGTTCCCTAATCTTCATCTGCTGTGAGTTAACTTCGCTGCCAGAGTGGTGACAGTGAAGCATTGGTAGAGTATTGTAATTACAGTTAAGTGCTATGATGACAAATACTTAAATCAACATATAGAAACTTTGGTTTAAAATCTAGAAGAAGGAACAATTGTGAAAGTATTCTATATGTATTTAAAATATCAGTAAAAGTGGTGGTTTCCTCCTATGGTAGGACGCGCACTTGTGTTTGAGAGCCCTTCTCTTAGTGAATATGATGTATACTGATATATTAGTATGACAAACGTTAAATGGATTCTGTAAAGTGAATTCAGTTTCCCTGAAGAATAAGAAACATTATCATAACTGCTGATTCAACTCTTCTGCTTACCTGAATCCTGGCTTGCATTTATGCATTTTTCATTTTTTTTCAGTTTTTATATATTAAATGCTTACTTTTTTGTTTTTAAAAAGGGGGATTGGTATGATTGTATGTGTTCAAGTGACGATATTTGAAAAGTGTGGACTTGGTATTTCAAATAGATGATAACTGGTACTGTATTCATTGTACTGTACAGGGTTGTTATGTAGCACAGGCCAGGTCATTGCACTTATTCACACCACCTTCAGCACTGTTGTTTTCTTTGCTGTACTGGCTTGGGATGTTTCACTACAGAGTTTAGGGATGAATGTATGAATGGCTGAGAAACAAATTGCATGAATCACACCAGACTGAATAACTGAATGGAAAATAATAAGAAAGTAGCTTGTTGCACATTTGATTTTAGCCCCGTTTCTATTTTGCAGTCATACGCTACTGTTGTGGCACTAGCTTGACTTGTTGTTTTTGAATTTGCACATTTTGTTTTTTAAATCGTATCTGTACACTCCTTCCTGCAAAGCAGTGACAGTGTCTTATCTGACATGAACTGTATTAGAAGGGAAGATTACATATCATTGCACCGGCCCTCTAACACCTAACGCTCGCGATTACCATGCTATCAAGGCCAAAAGGATGGGATGGGGGGTATACAGATTATTTAGCACAGTGTGATGTGTTACCCCACATTGCATCTTTTCTCACTGTTACAGAAGCTGGATGGTCACTCCCCTCATCCCTATTTATATTCTGATTCAGCGCATCAGTAAGGAGCACACAGGTTTGGACACCAGAGGGATTTAATCTTTACTCTCTCTCTTACACGTACACAGACACACACATATATATATGCATATGCATGTATACCGACATAAAATGCCAAAATAAAGAGCGAGATGGCATCTGTTTGTCTCTTTTGACTAATAGGTTGGAAATAGTTTTTAATTGCAACAAGGATCGTTGACTTGGAGCACTAATCTCCTTCATTTATGAGCCTCTCCCTTAAATCAGCTGATTATTTGCAATTAGAGTATGCCTTAAGTACAGAGAAGTTCAAAAGATGTGTGTGGTTATTGCCATCTTGATCGTTTAGTTTATATAATGAGCATTTGTTGTCTGTGAAGTTATGCTTTTTTTACATTTAGACACAGGTGATTCTTTTACTTTGGTTTTTCCTTTTTTAAATGATTTTTCTTATATTGTAAACACTTCCATTACAGTATTTAACAATGTTATTGTTATGTGCGGTGTATAAAAACAACAAATAAACACAAAGCTAATGTAGCACTCCCTGTTCTATGTTACTGTTTTTGTTGCTACACCTGCTTTTCACTATAACATTAATATGATGTTAAAGAAGTGGATTTCTTCATGTATACAATGTTATAATAAAATACAGTGAACTCCACATTAATAGTGTGATATGGGTGTGAGATATAACAAGGAAGTTATGAGCAAATGTTTAGAAAGAAAAAATTATTTTAATGTAATTATTACACAGCTATGAGTATAACATGGAGCTTGCTTTTACAGTCCCTGATTACAGTACAGTAGCATCAGAAGTAACAGATTTAATCTGAAAGGCACCAACATCTAATCACAGTTGTCATCATGCCAGAAAGGAAAAAAATGGCATTTCAGTCTGCAACTGTATGTAATTTATGTCCTAAGAGGTTCACTGCACCTCACTTTACACTCTGCGTGGACGTGTTAATGCATTATGTGGCAGGTATAAAAAGAAAACTGACATCTACAATGTATCTGGCTCTTTTAGTGGATGAATAAGACCTCTCATCTCAACAATTATAAAAAATTATCAGACGAACAAATAATGCAATGCACCAAACAAATACATACAAACGTGCTACATGATGGAATTCACTGTTTCACAAACAAATTAATCAAGAAAGCATGGCTTAAAATGCTAGGACAGAAAAGGGTTCGTGAGAAATGTTGTGCTTCACCACCACCAGAGGGTGCAAAACTGATAGTGAAATTACCTTGCATCACATTATTCCCTGATAAAATTCAGTCTAGATACAAAGTAAACAAAAGTTAGTTTCAATGTAAAGCAACTGGCACTGTTGGTATAAGAGACAGTCGTTCATATTGAAAGGATTTAATATCAACATAAATAATCTGACAGTGTTCATTCAGGTAGTATTTCCATAGCTTCAAAATGTATAAATTCCTCTCTGCTACAAAAACCCTTAAAAAGGCACAGACATCCTTGTTGACAGTTTGCACACTTTTATGAAACACAAATTATGATCTTAAGACCAAAAAAGTATTTCAACTGCAAATGAAAAGGTAAAGTTCCCACTTTACCTCTAAATATCTTTACCCTGTTGTGTCCCTGCACTATTCACAACTCTAGCCTGAAAAAGCAACACAATTTGAGAAACGTATTTGCACATTTGCTCGTGTATATTATGGTCTCGCCAAAGTACTAATGATATTTGTTGCAGTTATTTTAAGTTTATCATCATGTGGCGACACTTATGCTTTAACACAGCGTATACCTACAAGCCTACAGTACACCTGCTTTATTAAATAGTTTTATTCCTCTATATTATAGCTTTGTTTTATTACTCTCTAATAACATTTAACTACAATATATTGAGTATATCATCCATCTGAAATTAAGTCTGTTTAAGCTATTTACATGATAATACTGTTACACTGTACATTTGCCTTGTCCCAAACAGAAACTGTACAAATGTAAGTATGCATTTATGTGTGCAATAGTAATATTCACTAAATCCAAATCTTTTTCACACACCAGGAACATCTAAGCATAAAGTTTTGTTGATTTGCTTTCTTCTTTTTTGTTGTCTTCACTTGCAAAATATGTATGTAAGTGAACACATGTAGTGTTTATGAAAACTATACATGTACATAAATAAGATTTGGATGGCAGACCCTTCCAGATAAAAACAGTCACATAACTGCTTATAGATAGCAATCACCTCGAGGAAAAAGAGGGGCAAGCTCTAGTTTGATTACAGTTTTTCCATTTGCTGTTGCACAATCTTACGTGCATAGTAGAAAAACTGTGAATAGTGGTCTAGCTGGTTGAGTTGTCTGACTTGAAGGGCTTTATGTGCTCACACCATATGTGGGTGTGTCTGCGTATGCCTCTGTAAGGACTGCATATACCTCTATGAATATTTGTACAGTATATCAGTGCATCTCACACTCCTGCAGGGCTCTGGTCTCCAGAATCAGAGGAGGAGACTGACATTGAACAGCGGCGCCTCTTGGCCGCACTGGAGCCCAGAAGCATGCTGGGATGGAAGCCTGTGTGTCTCCGGGCATGTTTAGTCAGATGGTCGCTCCTCATAAAGCACTTGTCACACATTGGACAGTTGAAGCGCTTCTCGCCCGTGTGTGTGCGGTAGTGGCGTGTCAGCTCATCTGATCGGGAGAACTTCTTGCCACAGTCTGGCCAGGTACACTCGAAGGGGCGCTCACCTGCAGAAACGAAAGGTCCAAGCTTAAACCCTGTGTTTTGTAAACCTCCCAGTACCCACTGCTGTGTGTATAAAAAAAATCAACTAATAATCTAATCTAATCATAAATCATCTTTAAACCTATAGGTAAGAACACACAGATACAAATATCAATTAAGTGAGAGGTAGTACAAAGTACAAGCTTCACATTAAGATAGTGGGGGAGCTGTCTGTGGCTGAAGCTAATTTTGGACCTGCATAAACAACTTTTTCTAGGAACAATAAGAGAACATATTGATTTAGAAATGTTGAGTCATGATCAGAACCCTCAGTAGAAAAAAAAACAGTATGACTACACCTCCTCCTCCTCCACGTGTTCCACTGAACCACATGTCTGCACTTGTTTACAATCTGACGGGAAGGGAGGAGGATGACGTATGAGGAAGTAGTGGTGCAGGGAGGGGTTACCTCCGGACAAGAACATGTGGGTACGTCAGTGTCGCAGTGACCTGCATGTGGATCTTACGCCAAAGTGTCGAAATGTACTGAACATTTGTTCGCTGTTACTACAGTAACATGCATGATTCAAGTGAACGCAAACAGATTTATACAACTCAAGATTGCTCGCTACTGATTTGAGAGATCGTTTGAGACTTTGTTTGGATAACACCATTGTGTTCCAGGATAACTTTTTACAAGTCTGCCATGCATCACAAGTATGGGCGGCGGTACGTCGTGTTCCCAGATCTCAGTCTGGATGTGTGTCAACAGAACATTAAAATACACCCCCTCTATCTCACACACGCCTCCCCTTATCTCTCAGCCACTATCTGGCCCACAAGTGAGACCCCCAACAAGGTTAAATTCACGGGACCGCCTTTCCTGTAATTTGTTATTCATTTGCAGGAACATGTGGTCTCTCACTCACTCTCGTCATGTCACATTACGCACAGACAACATGGAATACAACATTTACGCATTTTAAATGTATCAGAGCTAATTGTTATAATAACATCATCGATTTATTTCTTACAGTAGTTCTTAAATGTCCACACACCGTTATGCCACTGACTTTTCTAAATACTTCACGTCCGACAAAATTGTCAGCGAATAATGACGTAAACATGCGTCTGAAATAGAAATAAGGCGCAAATGACGCAGAGCGGTTCCGCTGTCAGCAGCAGAACCGAGTCACATAGCTGTAGGCGTGTCCCCTAGGGACCCAGCCAGGACCTCCACTTACCGGTGTGGACCCGCAGGTGGGCTTTGAGGTGGGACGACTTGCCGTACATCTTCCCGCAGCCGGAAAAGGGGCAGCGGTGCCTCTTCTCGGGAACCTCCTGTCTTGCCACCGCCTTCTTGCTCCGGGACTGCTTGGGTGCCACAGTGCCCCGGCTGTCCCCGGCGTTCAACCGGCAACTCACCCGCTCCACCTTCTCATGAGTACTGGCGTCACTACCCCCGAGGCATCTGTTGCCTCCCGTGGCGATAGTGTTAGGATTGCATTTGTTCAAGTCCAGTAAAATCATTGCCACCATCAGTAATGTCCTGTGCTCCTGGTTCTCTTTCAACATGTCCTCTGTCCGCCCCGGTGCTCGGCTGGGGACACAATCTGCAGAGACCTCCACCTCCGACATCTCTATCCTACTGCAGATCCGGAAGCACAGAAGAAACAAAGTATCTGGAGTAGATATGTATTTAATATCAAGGCGACAAAGCGGAAACAATACAGTAAGCAGCCCGCAGTTCAGCCAGGAAACATGCGGTTAACCGTCCACACGTGTCGTCTTCAATGTGACTATTCCGCAAAGGCTGCGCTTTCTTGTTGAGGTTGCAAAGCGGTTAAATAAACACCCCTTCAGAGGAGATGGAACTTTGAATCGTCTCCCGGCGCTTGCTCTCTGCTTCTCCTTGATGCGTTTCCCAAAATGCCGGGTCAAAAACACAGCGTTTACTGACAAAGCTTTTGTGTCTCCGTTTATTCCGCCTCTCTTTGTGCTCGCACACTTGCGTCAACTTGTCCTATTTTACTGAGAGCAGCACTTCTCTCAACTCCAAGAAACAATTTCGCGGAATCCCACGGTGTCATAATAAAGCAGGGCTGTGATTGGCTGAGAGGAAACGTGACTCGTTTTTAGGAATTGACTATTCATAGGATTGATGGATGGGACACTAGCCCAATCACAGACGATCCAAAGGGCAGGCCTGGTCTGATGCTGCCTTCATGTGCACATGGACATCCTAATTACCAAAAACATATATACCAAAATAGATCTTTAAGTCACAGCTGAAATAGTTTCATACTTATAAATAGTAATGCAACTTGTTTAAAAAAAAAAAAAACAGCTTTTATTATTTATAATTACATTCTAATTACACTCACAATTATATTAGAATATTGTGCCTTGGGAAAGCTTGGGAATACATGACAGTGTTTGATGACAACTGAATCTATAACTTGCTGTTTTATTGCTGTTGTCAAACTGGTGTAAAATGCATACATATTACATGTCATGTATAATAAATATCGCACCCAGCATCACGGATTTATATTTGCAATGTTGGTGCTACTAAAGGAAAAAAGAGATAAAATACTGAAAAACTGTTAAATGTTTATTTTAATGTAGAGAGCTGAACGGCAGCACAAATCTTATCATGATCATTCTATTCTTCGTTGTGCTATTAGTTACTGTCAACTGAAACAACCATTCGACTAGTTTTGCTATTTCCTGTCGTAGACAAACCATTTTTACGACACGATTTGAAGAGACGCTGCAGCGCCACAGACTGGGGGGGGGGGGGGTCCACCGCGGGGGGGGGGGGGGGGGGGGGGGGGGGTGGGGGGGGGGGGGGGGGGGGGGGGGGGGGGGGGGGGGGGGGGGG